>CM041778.1:553386-643148 GCA_023374045.1 Limonium bicolor
CCTTCTGGCATGTGAGACCCTCAAGACGAACTCGTCGGTAACATCTGTCTTCATCCCCGACCACCAGAAGTATCTCTTCATGTCTTTATACATCTTAGAGGCTCCCGGATGGATGGAAACTGAAGAACAGTGTGATTCCCTAAGTATATGGTCTTTCAGATCCGTGTTGCCCCCGTGGTATGCATAACCGGCTCTTAAGTCTGATCAGATCATCATCGTGAAGTCTGAAGTCATATTTCTGACTCTCAAAGGTACCATCTGTCAGCTTCTGTCTGACCTCTCTCATGTACTCATCTGTCCTCTGAGCCTCTCGCACCTCATCAACCAAGCTGGAGAAAGAGACTAGCGAATAAAGTGAGTGTGCTCGACGGCTCAGGGCGTCTGCTACAACATTAGCCTTTCCCTCTTTGTATTGGAGGTCAATGTCATAGTCTTTCAAGAATTCCAACCATCTCCTCTGTCTAAGATTCAAATCCTTCTGAGTAAATATGTATCTTAAGCTCTTATGATCGGTGTAGATCGTCACACTAACCCCGTATAAGTAGTGGCGCCATATCTTCAAAGCGAAGACTACAGCTCCCAGCTCCAAATCATGTGGGGTAGTTCTCCTCATGTTTCTTCAACTGGCGTGAGGCATATGCCACCACCTTGCCATGTTGCATGAGCACGCAACCCAGCCCTCTACCGGATGCATCACAATAAACCTCAAAGCCCTTTGTACCGTCTGAAATGGTCAAAACCGGTGCAGTGGTCAGTGAGTCCTTCAAACTCTGAAATGATTTCTCACAGTCAGTCGTCCATAAGAACGCTGCATCTTTCTTCATCAGACTGGTCATCGGCTTCGCGACCTTGCTGAAATCCCTAACAAACCTCCTGTAGTAACTTGCCAGACCGAGAAAGCTCCGGATGTCGGTAACAGTCTTCGGTCTTGGCCAAGTACGTACGGCATCAATCTTTGCTGGATCCACTGAGATCCCAGCATCCGAGATGACATGACCTAGGAAAGAGACCTGGTCAAGCCAAAACTCACATTTGGAGAACTTAGCATATAACTGGTTCTCCCTCAATATTTCCAATACTCTCCTCAGATGTTCCTCATGTTCAGCCTTAGATTTCGAGTATATCAAAATGTCATCAATAAACACCACAACCGACTTGTCCAGCTGCTCCCGGAACAAGCGGTTCATCAGATCCATAAACTTCACCGGTGCATTCGACAAACCGAACGGCATCACTGTAAACTCATAGTGGCCGTATCATGTCCGGAATGTCGTCTTCTCAATGTCTCCCTCCTTAATGGCTATCTGATGATACCCCGATCTGAGATCAATCTTGGAGAACACAGCTGCTCCCTTCAACTGATCGAACAGATCGTCAATGCGGGGTAGTGGGTACTTATTCTTCACTGTTACTGCATTCAACTCTCTGTAGTCGATGCAGAGGCGGAGCCTACCATCCTTCTTCTTCACGAAGAGGACTGGCGCTCCCCACGGTGACACACTTGGTCTTATAAATCCCTTATCTAACAAATCTTTCAACTGTTCCTTTAACTCAATCATTTCTGCCGGAGCCATACGGTATGGTGCCTTGGCTATCGGTCCGGTACCAGGTAGTAGTTCGATAGTGAACTCTACCTCCCGAGTGGGTGGCATGCCGGGCAGTTCCCGTGGAAATAGGTCGGGGAACTCTGACACTACCGGTAAGTCGGGGTCGAACTCGGGGTCTCTCCCTATGTCCTGTACATAGTAGAGGTACACTTCTTCTTTTCTCCTCAATTCCTTATTCATTGCCATGGCGGTGATGATCTTAGTCGAAGGCTCTCTGGGCCTCTGGCGGTATGATATTGTTACCCCAGACGGACTCCTGAGCAGCAATCTATGCTCGGCGTAGAGGATACGTCCCTTGTGCCGCTCCAACCAGTTCATCCCGAAGATAACATCGAATCCTAGCTCACCGAACTCAATAAAACTGACTGGAAAGTCTTCTCCCTTAATTCTGACAATGGCTCCTCGGTAGTAACGAGTGCAACAAACCTTCTCCTTAGACGGGAGCGTAACCGTGAAGTCGGGTAGCTCATCAGCGTCTAGCCCCAACTTGCTCGCGAATGATGCCGAGACAAAGGTATGCGAGGCCCCTGAGTCGACGAGAACTGATGCCTCAATCCCATTAATCGGAAAGGTGCCGGTGAGGATAGTACCGCTGGCGTCGGCCTGTGCCTCTGTAAGTATGCTTAGCGCACCTTCCGTACCGAGTCCATAACCTAATTGTGTTCACAAGCTTCATGAGTATTGATGGTATAACAAGAGTCGTAACAATTCATATGAACAACACTGTTATTTTATTCATAACCATCCTGTTTACAACATGAGCTTTAATCTTACATCTCATTCCTCATCTCATTCTAACATTACATGACTAATATTGTCTAAAGGTTAGGTTTAATCTCCCAGGTCTCATATGCGTCGCACTGATTACTGCTGACGATGCTGTATTCAACTTGATTCTCTTAATCCCATGGTATAACATCCTTGATTCTCCTCCCATAACTAATACATCTCCAGACTTAAGTACCAACTTATTCGCACGGTCCGCACGCTTCTGCTTGCCGTATAAAAATTCTGCATCATCCCCAATGAACCAAGACACTACGGGTATCCCTCTTTCGAGAGACTCCGTTGTCTCATCCTTATCCTGGTGTAGTCCAAGTCACCCATCCTTCTCGTAGAAGTTCACAATGCAAATGTCTGTCTGAATGCCTAGAATTGGTTCAGCTTCTAATTGCTGAGCGATTTCCACGACTTGTGTAATAACTGGATGGAACTCTTCGGGTATCCCCGGTGGTGAGACTCCATCTTGCATCCTCGTGGTTTGGTAGTTCTTGGCATACGGATTCCAATCCTTGCCTAAGCTCATCATTTTTAATCTCATCTTTGCACCCCCTGGGTACTCCGGTGTGTAAAAACCTCCCAGTCCCATTCCTAGTTGACTGCATTTCCTGATGATGGCTATTTACGCTTTGGGTGTCAGGTATCCCCTTAATAAGATCATACCTGGGCGGATAACCTGACATTGTTCGGTTGGAAAATCTATGGTTTCGATGTCGGTGTGCTCCGGGTTAGGTGTAAATGGTATTGGATAGCAGATGTTGAAGCTTCCTAAAGTGGTAGTAGGTTATATCTTACTTAAGTTCTAATCTCATCTCATTCTTACTTAACTTAATTATTCACCAAACATGCATAATAATGCGGTAAGCAGGCAATTTTATTACTAAGTGGTTATAGCGGTACCTGGCCTCGATGAGGGTTCAGGCTCATCGTCCCGGTCCACCAAGTGTAGTGTGGGTCCCGACTTCTGGGTCACCCGTGGGTTCTTGTCTGCAGCTTGCTGCACCTTCCTCTGACCGTCAGATCCAGCTCCCTGATCGGTCTTGCCCTTGCCCCTAGTATCGGCCTATAGGCTCTGCTAGCGGGGTTCCGAAGCACTCATATGCTCGGTGTCTGTATACCCCACAATAGTTGCACTCCACCTTATTCCCCTTGCAATCGAGCCCGGGGTGGTCCTTGTGACACCACCTACAGATGTAGCGTCGCTGGTAGCCACCACCGGCTCCCTTCTCAGTCTCAGATCCTGATCATTTATGATATCAATACTCATATCTCAAACGGTTACTAATTGTTTCTTAACTCACTCAATACCAATCCCTTACCCTTTGGCGCCCTAGAGCGCAGGGGTGTAGCTGCGTAAGCATACGTCAACTTCAATGGCTCTTCCGGAGCCTTCTCCTTTTCCTCATTCCCTTTTGGGTTCTGATTTTTCTGGGCCTGAGGCTGGTACTTCTGTTTCTTGTACCCACCTTGCCCTTGGCTCTCTGTGCTCTTACCAGCACTCTTCCTCTTAGCATTCTCCTCGTCCCTCAGCTGGACGGTTATCTCAACCTTAGTAGCGGCATGATAGCACTCCTGCTTTCCACAGTATTAGTCACTCTTATTTCTCATAATCTAAATCTTACTCATTTACTTACCCAAATCTCAATCATTCTTATTACCTGCAAGGTAGTGTAACTCGTCGGCCCCATGCCGTAGCGGAGTCGATGGCTAAGCCCGCCATAGAAGCGGTCCACCAGGATCTGGTCTGAATATCCAAGACCTGGCAGAAGACGGAACAAGGCGGTGAACTCTGAGTAATACTCGTCCACCGTCATCTTGTCGGTCTGCTTAAGCGCATCCAACTGCAAGCGCTTCTTCGTCTGGACATGGCGGGGTAGTACTTTGCTCGTAGCAAGGCGGTGTACTGCTCCAGCCAAACTCTGGATTGGCCACATGCTCGCCCTCACCAGCTTCCACCAATCGCCTGCCGCCCCCTTCAGATAGAAAGCAGCCAGTGCACCTTGATCCCAGCAGGGACATCAAGGGTCTCAAAGGCGGTCTCCAGCTCGGAGATGTACGCCTCAAGCTTGGCGGGATCGGTCTCCCCCTTAAAGTGTGCGGGTCGAAGGTCTACAAGACTCTTCACCCAATTTGGTTCCCTAGGTTGTGGCGGTGGAGGTGGTGCACCCACACCAGGCTGATAGCCCATGTGCCCTAATGCGGCAGCCACGATCTCAACGATCGTCTGCCCTCCCAGTATCCCTGAAGCGTCATCGCCCTGGCCACGACCTCGGACTCCTCTAGGACGTCCTGCCATCTGAACAAGCATAACTCACATTAGATTCGCATCCACCACTGTTTCGGTTAACAAATTTATAACGTCCGTAGACGGTAAAGACGATCCACACTTATTAGTGGTCATCTGACTCTACTCACTCTAACTTCTCACACCTTTCACACATCACTTATTCCTTAACTTATATCCTAACTCGGTGGTTTCTTATGTCCGGTATTTCTTGATCAGAGCGTAACTACGCTCTGATACCACTTTTGTAACACCCCATCCAAAGCCAATCGTGGTTATCGCAAAACTTAACACTTAATCGAATTCGTCGCAGCGGAAATAACAAACACCTGGACCTTGCCACGGTCTGATCCTTAGAACATACCGGCCTTATAATATTACAACACTTATCCAAAATCCACAACCGACCAAACACCACCAACCAAGATACCACCAACCAACCGAGTATAAGTACTAAGTTATAATCACTAACTTACATCAGTTTCAATATAAACAAACGGGAGCACAAGCGCAACCCGTACTCAAAATAGACAACCCATCCTAAGTCTAACCCGCTCCTACTCTCGTGGTGCGACTTCATGGGCCTCTTACCTGCAAGTGTAAAAACATCCCCCAAAGGGGGTCGCACGAATGCTGGTACTCCCTCTCATGGCCCCCAAGCTAACGGGACTACGACGACTAATTGTTGATAGCATGGAAATTGATTAAGTACACAAGCATGATATGAAGTGCAATAAACAACAATCCATAGATGAACATACATAGTTCACAAACAATGAACGACACAAGCGTTCCCTCATCAAGTGGGTTAGTAACCCCCTCCTTAGTCCTGATTTCCTTAACCTCAGTTCCTTAACTTACCTTAACCTTAACCTTAACTTATTCTCAGTATACAAACCGTTCCTGGAAGGGATTGGTTGTAGCTTAATTTCAAACCTGGGATTTAGGTGATCCCACCGCACCATCTTAATGCCACCTACCTTGGACGGGAGTCCAGCGTAGCTGAGCCGGCAACCGGCCCTAGGCGACAAGTCCGAAGACAAGTCCTTAAGCGGAGGGCGGATCTGATTCAGATACCGTCCCCCTTTCCTTAGCATGCATGACCGGAGTCAGTCCCGGGTTTCCTCACTCAAGTTCCGGTTAGTAGAAAACTTAAACACCATGTGTTAGTTAAACCTTAACGGGTATTAACCAATAATCACCAATACTTAACTCTTATTCTTAACTCAGTAAGTACTAAACTTGGTTAGTAACAATCTCAAGTCTCGTGGGTTAGTGTAAAGAAAACACAGACACAACGAGAACAAATATAACCGGTTGCATGCTTTATCTTGTCTTAGTCATAGCAAGTAAACAGATAGCACACAAGCCGAGGGACACCTCGTTAGCAAGCAGGTCACAAGAAAGATTGTACCGTTCACCGTCAATCGTCCCGGTTGTTTAATACTCCTCCGGTTTCCAACTTTCAAGTCCTAAAATATCCATCCAACTTAAATGATTAAGTATCCATACATTGCTTAACTTATTTAACTTAGTTAACCCTTAGTGGTCCCCAATTAACACTTCTTAAGTCTTATAACTTAATCTTGCAACTTAACCTTAAGCTTATGAACTTATATTTAACTTAACTTAATCCCCTTAGGTTCTTAGGTTTCTAATCATCAATGCCCTCTAAATGGTGTACCATTAATACCATTAAACATCCTTAGAATTTAAAGTTTTTTTTAAGTGTTAAGGGTCGTCCGACCCACCGTCCGACCCACCAACTGGGTCGGACCCTTCCAGTAACTTTCGGGTTTGAAAAACTCCACTTGTCCGACCCACGTCTGACCCAACCAACTGGGTCGGACCATTCCAGAAATTTTCCGTCTTCTAAACCTCATCTGTCCGACCCATGTCCGACCCAACAAACTGGGTCGGACCACTCCAGAAATTTAACCGTCCTTTAAAACACACCCGTCCGACCCATGTCTGACCCAAATCCTCTGGGTCGGACCGTTCCAGAACCATTCACTGGCGTCTAACAGAGGCCGTCCAACCCAAACTTGGGTCGGACCCCTGGGTCGGACGCCACCAGAACATGCCCAAACATTGTCAAATCTTCATTAAAATTTTCCTCTAGCCTTCCAATGTGATCTAACATCATTTAGACCCTTAAACTCATCTTAAACCTTCCTCTAAACTCCTTAAAACAACCTCCAAAGATCATTCCAATCCTTTACTCAATTCTTACAACAACTACTAACACTTAACACTTATTTCTTTACTACATTTTCAACATACCTTTCACCTAGAACTTCTACTAACCAAAGATTCCCTCCTTAAGAACTTGACCACACCATATACACCACTTGCACCCCTATTACATTTTCCAAACCTTCCTTAAATTCTAAACTCTAGTTTCTACGTAAATCATCTCCAAGTTTTACACTCATTCACATCAATCTTACACAAGTTTCCTAGCTTCTTTTATGCATTTACTTAAGGTTCCTTCATAAGCTTATGCTTCCATCCATCAACACATTATCTCCTTCCTAGTTGTTTACCAACATTTACCTAAGTCCTAAATACCCAAGTACACTCTTTTGATTCCTAAATCCTTCATAGTGATGCCTAAGTCATTATAAGCCATTTAAACACCTTAATCCCACCCTTTTTCATCAAGACAACATCTAGAACTTCCTAGTACTTCCTTAATCATGAAATCTCCTTAGAACGTCTCAAACACTTAGGTTCTCCTCTAAACTTTGCCATGGGTTCTCTAGTATATAGTTACATCCAAACACTTGGTTTTTCACCATCAAACAACCAAGTTCACTCAAATTCTCATCACAACACCTTAACACACAATTTACACTAAAACTACACCACATCATCATATAGTGTATAAACTTAAAAATGCTTGGCACTTAGACCCTTAAATGACAATAATCTTAACCACTGAAATTCCACATATATTTTCCTTTAACCTGCGAATACACACAACAAGGCTCCCATTGAATTAAAATGCTTCTTGTAATTCATCTCAACATTGTTTGACTATCTCTTTTCTCATTGGCTCCTTAGTCACAAGTTCTCAAACATAATCATTGTTTCTCCTAGGTTATATATAGCCCTTTTCTAATGTAAACCTTACATTAAACTCATCACATATCTAAATCCCATTCCCTTAAACAATAAAACACCTTAAGGTATGTAATTTACCTTGTTCTTTTACAAGCTTTACAAACTTTGTTCCTTAGGTTTTTCCTTGCTCAATCTCGGTCACCAATATGTATCTCCTCGCCAATGTTCTAACCAATATCCAATGACTCCAATGAGTACTAGATAATACACTAACCCTAAGGAACAAACCCTAGGTGAAATACCCCAAACTTAGAGATGGTGTTTAAATGATAAAATAAGTTATAAGGAGGCTAAATAATGCCTTAGAAACATTAAGAAACATTTCTAATCAAAGAAAACATAAGGAAACACCAAAAGAGCAGTTTAAGCAAAAACGTGCTCTAAGCTTGAAGAGACTTGGGAGAGTACCCAAATATTGTTCTAAGACCTTAGTAATATCCTAATGGTCATTTTAAATCAATTACCAAAGAAAACCAAGCTTCAAAACAAGTTAAAACACAAAATGTGCTTTAAGGAGTCTTAAAGCACATTTTTGAAAAATTGTCTTGTAAATGGGTTTTGAATGGCTAAATGTCCATCATTACTCTTTAATTAACATGTGTACTACATAGTATCACATTTGGAAGTCTATATCAATGGGAAATCAAAAATTTCACAACAATGTGCCTTGTTTTGTGAATAGTAATTTAATTAAGCTAGTTTATAACATAAGTCAATATAAGTGAGATATTTGGTCAACAAAGACTTAAGTACCCCTTGTTACTTAATGGGGCCGGTTTTTACAAGTTGAGTCACCACCTTATTAGTTATTAAGTAAACAAAGAATTATAAAGCAAAACTACTATTTACTTTATAAGATAAATATCCTACCTTTAATCATCTCTCTCCTCATCTCTTCATTCTCTATTGTTCCCACGGTTTTGAGCTGCTCTCTACCTTCTCCATTAACGTGAAGAACAACCCCATGCTAGCTCAATCTTCCTTTGTACACTACTTACTCATTTTAGCTCCAAAACCAAAACAAATTACATATTCCTCTTAGTTAGCTCAAGCTCTCTCTTTCTATCTTTTCAAAACTTCAAGAGCTTTGATTTGGTGCCAAGCCAAACCACCATTAGAGGAGGAAATTCAAGTTTGGAGACTCCATTGGCTTCTCCATTCTCTTAAGGTAAAGAAAGTGTAAGAAAATCTAGGTTTCCATCACTTTTCTTCTTGACTGAAAATGTATGCTCATGAGGCTTCATTTTAATGCCTTGTTCTAGCTTGTTTTCTACTCTTCAAAGGATTGAGGAGGTCCTTCTTGCTTCATATCCAAGCTTGTCTTGAGAAACCAAGGTAAAATAATCACCTTAATACCTTAAAGCACATTTTTAACCTAGGGTTAATGTATTATCTAGTACTCATTGGAGTCATTGGATATTGGTTAGAACATTGGCAAGGAGATATATATTGGTGACCGAGATTGAGCAAGGAAAAACCTAAGGAAGAAAGTTTTTAAAGCTTGTAAAAGAACAAGGTAAATTACTTACCTTAAGGTGTTTTATTGTTTAAGGGAATGGGATTTAGATATGTGATGAGTTTAGTGTAGAGTTTACATTAAAAAAGGGCTATATATGACCTAGGAGAAACAATGATCATGATTGTGAACTTGTGACTAAGGAGCAAATGAGGAAAAAGAGATAGTTTAAGAATATCAAGGTGAATTACAAGAAGCATTTTATTTCAATGGGAGCCTTGTTGTGTGTATTCGCAGGTTAAAGGCAAAATATGTGGAAATTCAGTGGTTAAGATTATTGTCATTTAAGGGCCTAAGTGCCAAGCATTTAAGTTTATACACTAGTAATGATGTGGTGTAGTTTTGGTGTAAATTGTGTGTTAAGGTGTTGTGATGAGAATTTGAGTGATATTGGTTGGTTGATGGAGGAAAACCAAGTGTTAGGATGTACTATATACTAGAGAACCCATGGCAAAATTTAAAGGAGAAGTTAATTGTTTAAGATGTTCTAAGGGGATTTAATGACTAAGGAAGTACTAGGAAGTTCTAGAGGTTGTCTTGATGAAAAAGGGTGAGATTAAGGTATTTAATGAATATATAATGGCTTAGACATCACTATGAAGGACTTCGGTAAATGTTGAAAAAGAAGCTAGGAAACCTTGGTAAGTTTGATGTGATTGAGTGTGAAACTTTGAGATGATTTAGATAGAAACTAGAGTTTAGAATTTAAGGAAAACCTTGGAAAGTGTAAGAGAGATGCAAGTGGTGTATATGGTGTGGTCAGGTTCATAAGGAGGGAACTTTTGGCTAGTAGAAGTGCTAGGTGAAAGGGATGTTGAAATGTAGGAAAGAAATAAATGCTAAGTGTTAGTAGTTGTTGTAAGAATTGAGTAAAGGATTAATGAGCTTGGAGGATGATCTAAGGTGGGTTTAAGGGTCTAAATGATGTTAGAACACATTGGAAGGCTTGAGGAAAAGTTTGGTGAAGATTTGACAATGTTTGGGCATGTTCTGGAGGCGTCCGACCCAGGGGTCCGACCCAAGTTTGGGTCGGACGGCCTCTGTTAAACGCCAGGGAAAGGTTCTAGAATGGTCCGACCCAGAGGACTTGGGTCGGACGGGTGTGTCTTTGAGGGTGGTTAAGTTTCTGGAATGGTCCGACCCAGTTGGATGGGTCGGACATGGGTCGGACATGGGAGGTTTAGAAGACGGAAAGTTTCTGGAATGGTCCGACCCAGTTGGTTGGGTCGGACGTGGGTCGGACATGTAGAGTTTTTCAAACTCGAAAGTTACTGGAAGGGTCCGACCCAGAGGTGGGTCGGACGGTGGGTCGGACGACCCTTAACACTTTAAAAAAAATAAATTTTGAATTCTAAGGAAGATAATTGGTAATAAGGTATACCTTTGGTAGGGTGGTAATGATTAGGACCCTAAGAACTTAAGGGATTAAGTTAAGTTAAGTAAGAACCTTAATGTTAAAAGTTAAGTTTATAAGGTTAAGTGGTAAGGACTTAAGAGAAATTCAAAGGGGATCTTTAGGAATTTAAGTGAGTTAAGTAAGGTGCAAATAACTAATGGCCAAAAATGAATCATGTTTTAGGTTTGTGAATGGGGACCCCGGAGAAGAAAAACAAACGACGATCGACGGTGAACGGTACAATCTTTCTTGTGACCTGCTTGCTAACGAGGTGTCCCTCGGCTTGTGTGCTATCTGTTTAATTGCTATGACTAAGACAAGATAAAGCATGCAACCGGTTATAATTGTTCTCGTTGTGTGTGTGTTTTCTTTGCACTAAACCACGAGACTTGAGATTGTTACTAACCAAGTTTAGTACTTACTGAGTTAAGAATAAGAGTTAAGTTTTGGTGGTTGTTGGTTAATGCCCGTTAAGGCTTAGCTAGCACATGGTGTTAGATTTCTTCTAACTGGAACTTGAGGAGGAAACCCAGGACTGACTCCGGTCATGCTGCTAAGGAAAGGGGGACGGTATTTGAATCAGATCCGCCCTCCGCTTAAGGACTTGTCTTCGGACTTGTAGCCTAGGGCCGGTTGCCGGCTCAGCTACGCTGGACTCCCGTCCAGGGTAGGTGGCATTAAGATGGTGTGGTGGGATCACCTAAATCCCAGGTTTGAATTAAGCTACAACCATTCCCTTCCAGGAACGGTTTGTATACTGAGATTAAGTTGAGGTTAAGATTAAGGTAAGGTAAGGAACTGAGGTTAATGAAATCAGGACTAAGGAGGGGGTTACTAACCCACTTGATAAGGGAACGCTTGTGTCGTTCTTGTTTGTGAACTAAGCATGTTCATCTGTGGATTATTTTATTGCACTTCATATCATGCTTGTATGTAATCAATTCCCATGCTATCGACAATTAGTCGTCATAGTCCCGTTAGCTTGGGGGCCATGAGAGGGAGTACCAGCATTCGTGCTGACCCCCTTTGGGGGCTGTTTTTACACTTGAGGTAAGAGGCCCATGAGGACGCACACGAGAGTAGGAGCGGTTAGACTTAGGATGGGATGTTTATTTTGAGTACGGGTTGCGCTTGTGCACCCGTCTGTTATATTTAAACTGATGTAAGGTTGTGATTTGACTTAGTTACTGCCTCGGTGGTGTTGGTATTTTGGATTGTGATGTTTGGGTCGGTTGTTTATTTGGATAAGTGTTGTAATTGATAAGGCCGGTATATTCTAACGATCAGACCGTGGCAAGGTCCAGGTGTTTGTTATTTCCGCTGTGACGAATTTGAGTAAGTGTTCAGTTTTTGCGATAACCACGATTGGCTTTGGATGGGGTGTTACACTAGGTTAAAAATGTGCTTTAAGGTATTGAATTGGTTGTTTTACCTTGGTTTCTCAAGACAAGCTTGGATATGAAGCAAGAAGGACCTCCTCAATCCTTTGAAGAGTAGAAAAAGCTAGAACACAGGCATTAAAATGAAGCCTCATGAGCATGTATTTTCGGTCATGAAGAAAAGTGATGGAAATTAGATTTTTCTTACACTTTCTTTACACCTTAAGAGATGGAAAAAGCCAATGGAGTCTCCAAACTTGAGTTTCCTCCTCTAATGGTGGTTTGGCTTGGCACCAAATCAAAGCTCTTGTAGTTTTGAAAGATAGAAAGAGAGAGCTTGAGCTAACTAAGAAGAATATGTAATTTGTTTTGGTTTTGGAGCTAAAATGAGTAAGTAGTGTACAAAGGAAGGTGGATCTAGCATGGGTTGTTCTTCACGTCAATGGAGAAGGGGAGGAGCAACTCAAAACCGTGGGAACAAGAGAGAATGAAGAGGTGAGGAGAGAGTGATTAAAGGTGAGATATTTATGTTGCTTTAACAAAAGTAAATAGTGACTAGTACATTTCTATCTTATTTACGATAAATCTAGCTTACTCACATGGTGAGTCATCCCCTTAGAAACCGGCCCCATTAAGTAGCAAGGGGTAAATTTAGTCTTTGTTGACCCATAGCCTTATTATAGTGACTTATGGTCTAAACTAGCTTACTTTAATTACTATTCACAAAACAAGGCACATAGTTGTGAAAATTTTGATTTCTCATTGATTTAGGCTTCCTATGTGATACTAATTAGTAACATTTAATTAAACGAGTAATGATGGATCCATTTAGCCACTCAAAACCCATTTACAGACAATTTTTTCAAAAATGTGCTTTAAGACTCCTTAAAGCACATTTTGTGTTTTAACTTGTTTTCAAGCTTGGTTTTCTTTGTTTAGAAATGTTTCTTAATGTTTTTAAGGCATTATCTAGCCTCCTTATAACTTAGTTTATCATTTAAACACCATATCTATGTTTTGGGTATTTCATATTGTGACCGAATATGTTTGTGAATGGACTTCTAACTGATTCCTAACAAGCTAACCAATCTAACTTAAATTGGTAATTAAATTGGAATGAGTAGAAGTCCGATATAGTTTCGGCCACGCGTGAGGATGAGGAGACACAAGAGGTTGGATCCGATTCCTGACTGTTAAACAGGTCCGCGGCCCAAATCCCTTAAGTGGGTAGCATCCCGGATTGGTGAGTCAAGTAAATCCCGGTGGTGGGACGGTGTAGTCCCCGGGCCGGAGGTTATACCGACTTAACATGGGTAAAAGTAAGTAAGTAAGAATGAGTAAGTAAAAATGGAAGTAAGTAAGCATGGTAAGAGTAAGCAATGTATAATGAGTAAAAGAGTAATAAGCATTCCGATTAACCCGGATGCGTAACTTGGCTAACACTGCGAAGGTAAGCATTGTGTGCACTATTTGTATGGTTGCCTTGAATTGTATAATGTATTGTATATGCATGTATGTTGTATGTAAAGCATGTATGTATGAAATTAATGAACCGCATGTTTAGTGGACGTCAAATAGTCGGCGTGCCCTAGCTAGCACGCGGTATATGTGGAGTTTATACGCAGCTTTTGTTGAGCCCCTTGGGGCGATGTTTTTACTACACGCAGGTACTCGAGAAGGATGAAGAGGACGAAGAGTTCTAGTTTGATTTCTTTTTGGATTGTAAACAATGAATTATGAATGGTGTACTAAGTGGTACACGGCAGTAGCTTTTGATTAGCCGGTGTACCATGGGGTACACCTTTTTGGATATTGATAGGATGGTGAATTGGTATAGATGAGTAGTCGGTAGAAACTCATTCTTTTGGCAAACTTGAAAGGTTGTAAATTAATATACTTTGAATACTCGGTAATCCATTAATGTAGGCGAATGGTATTTGTATTCGGTAAGTAATGTATAAGTAGCTCGGTATACTATGATCATCAGACCGTGACTGTAAGTAAGGTAAGCCTAGCTAGCCGTATGGGTGGTTAGCGGCGTTGTATCACCCGCCGTAGTAATAGTAGTATTTCCGCTGTGAACTGATAGGATTAACAGGATGATTAGACGGTAAGCATAGGATCAACGATAGGGGTGTTACAAAAAGTGGTATCAGAGCGTAGTAACGCTCTGATGTCCTTAGTTACCGAGCATAGGGGATTACCGAGTTAGGATTTCAACCGTCTTAAGACGGATACTTAGAAACCTAACTAGGAACTACCGTTATTAATAACGGATACCCTTGACGTTCTTAGGAATGATACCTTGTTTAAATTCCAAGACCTTTAGGTCATATCTTGCGAAGCCTAATGTAAATGCTAAATGTTCAGATGTCAGGACGAGGTCGAGGCCGACCTAGGGGAGAGACATCTGACGGACCCGGCGTGCAGACGATAGCAGAGATCGTCGCCACCACGGTAGCGCAGATGCTACCACAAGTAATCAATGCAATGCAACAAAACCAACATAACCAACAGAACCAAGCTGGACCAATCCCTCCCCCTCCACCCAGAGAAGCCAACTGGGTAAAAGCTGTAGCGGAACTCCGCCCTCCTTGCTTCAGGGGCAAGAGTGATCCGGCTAAGCTCGAAGCCTATATCTCTGAGATGGAGACGGCGTTTGAAACCCTCGAAGCTCCTGCTGGAGTTCGAGTTAGAGTTGCTGCCTACTACCTGAAAGATGCAGCCATGGATTGGTGGAAACTGGTCAAGCATGAGCATGTCAACGACCCCACCTTTGATTGGGAGTCTTTTGCATCCCTCCTCCGATCAAAATACTATCCAGAGCATGTGAAAACAAAGAAAAGGCTAGAGCTGGATGCCTTGAAAATGACAGACAAGATGTCTGTGGATGAGTATTACCGCACCTTCACTTCTATCCTCCGTCTTCTACCCGACTTAGGATACACCGGCCAGGTGTTGGTCGATCGCTTCTATGGCGGTCTGAGCCATCTCCTTCGGTACGGTATGGGCTACACTCGATTTACCTCCCTTCAGGTAAAAATCGGTTAACCCTTAGTACCATTTCAATTCCTTAATTTCCTTGAATTCCTTGAATCTCTTCTTTATCCTTTCTTAAATGAGAATCCCGGCTAATACCTGAAACTTCAGGAGTGTTATCACGCGGCTTCTCGCGTTGAGATCACTTGCCAATTACTGGATGAATAAACCACGCTGAAGCGCAAAGCCAACAACAAGAACACCAATGGCGAGGAGCAGAACCAGGGTAAAAGCTGGAAAAAGAAGAAGGGAAATTTCTTTCAACAATCCTAAAAGAAATTCCCAAGTGAGAGCAGTGCCCATGCTGAGCAGGGCAAACCAGTTGAGCTGCTTCAACTAGGTTCTTCTGCACCGGTGGCTGCAAAGCCACTGAGATCACACCCACCTAAGGGTAAACTTCTATTCCTAAATTGTATTCGTACAAGTACCATATCTAGTATATCCACGCACACATGTGCTAACCCTCTAAACCTCAGGTTCTGGCTCCAGTTTCACCAAAACCTTCTCCGACGGCCGCACCTATGTGTGCAGGAAGTGCAACCAAGATCATCCCGGCGAGGACTGCTATGGGAGAGAAATAAAGTGCTACAATTGCCAGAAACCGGGACATACAACCAATAAATGCCCAGAGAATGCCAAGCCAAAGAGGAACTACCAAAGCTACAAGCAGAGGGAAGGCAAGGAGGTTACATCTGGCGATGCACCGACCCAGCAGGCACCACAGGGACAGGGATCCCGGGGTCCTCAGAGGGGCGCACCCCAGAGGCAGTCGGTCCTTCATGTTATCGACCGTGATGGGTCCGGTTCTAAGTCCGGCCCAGGTAATTATCTAAACCTTGAATCCTTGAGAAGCATGACTAAGTATTAGAGTAACTGTTTGAATGAATGCATGATTGAATGAATTGGAGTATGTAATGAGCATGAAATGAAGTAGTTGAAACTAGTACTCACCACAGATGAAATTTATAACCTTAGGAAGCTTTAGTATCTGTTATCCAATACCGGTAAACCTGAATCAAGAAGAGATCGACATCACCAACCACTACTACACCAACGAACAGTGTCAGGTCGTCCGACCAGGTATGATCTTATTAAGGGGATACCTGACACCTGAGGCGCAAATTTCAATCATCCGACGATGCAACGAGCTAGGAACGGGTCAAGGAGGATTTTATACACCCGAATTCCCCGGTGGAGCGAAGATGAAGCTGAAAATGATGTGCTTGGGAAAGGACTGGAATCCTTATACCAAGACATACCAAGAGACACGAACACGAGATTGAGCAACGCCACCGACGATAAATCCAGAATTTCAGACACTTGTCACGCAAGCAGTAGAACTTGCACAACAATGCGAACATGATCCGATCCCCGCAATTGAAGTAGACATTTGTATTGCCAACTTCTATGAGAAAGAAGGACGACTTGGGTTACACCAAGACAAGGACGAGACAGCGGAATCTCTTGAACAAGGAGTGCCCGTAGTGTCTTGGTCCATTGGTGATGACGCCGTATTTATGTATAGCGAGCAGAAGCATGTGGACCTCGCAGAGAAATTGGTATTGAGATCAGGAGATGTCCTAATCATGGGTGGAAACTCTAGGATGTTGTATCACGGGATCAACAAGATCAAGTTGAATACAGCACCGCCGGCAATAATCAATGCCACACACATGAAACCTGGACGCTTGAACCTTACCTTTAGGAAGTATTAAATTCATAATATCATGTAATCTATTAGTTACGTGTATTAGAGACACGGTATGTATGATTGTTGGTTTATCAATAAAGAGCAGTGTTGATTTAAATTCCACTTGTGCCCACCATCAATACTTATCCAATTGTGAATCCAATAGGTTGTGGACTCGGTACCGAAGGTAACCTTAGTATCCTCACCGAAGCACAAGCCGGCAGAAGCGGCACCATCTTAACGGGAACATTCCCAGTGAATGGCATTGAAGCCAATGTGTTATTCGACTCCGGCGCCTCTCACACCTTTGTATCACCATCTTTCGTGAAGAGGTTGAAGCTACATGCGGATGAGCTACCGAATTTTGTGGTTACTCTCCCATCGAAGGAGCGAGTAAAGTGCACCAAATACTATCAATCAGCCACCATCGAAATAAAAAAACGAAACGTTTCCCATTTCCTTCATCGAATTCAATGGATTGGGATTCGACTTAATCATTGGAATGAATTGGTTGGAGCGGCACAAAGGTAGAATTATCTGCGCCAAGCATTGATTGCTGCTCAAGAGTCCTTCTGGGGTTACTGTATCTTACCGCCAGAGACCGAGAGAGCCTTCGACCACACTCATATCTGTTATGGCTATGTACTGGGAGCTCAGAAAGGGCCATGAAGTGTACCTGTGTTATGTACAAGACTTGGAGAGAGATCCAGAATTCAGTGATGATGTACCGATTGTATCCGAATTCCCTGATGTATTCCCTAAGGAGCTACCCGGCATGCCACTACCGAGAGCAGTGGAATTTGAAATTGACCTTGTAACGACCCCAAAACAACCCTGGTTGAGAGGCCGTTACACGCCGCGCGCTTATTACCTAAGACAACGCAAGGCTACACTAGCGAACTCCCAAAACAGAACTGAAACTCATATATTACCAAATAATCAATTACAACATGACTTTACAATACACAGGCGGAAGCCAAACTGAAATACAATGCACAAACTAATTACAACTGGGCACCATAGCCAAACAAACTGAAATACAGAGCTCAAAAGCCAAGACAGAAAGGAAAAGCTGAATCTCCAAGCACGAACTAAGACCTGCAAATCAGACGGAGATAGGGGTGAGCACAACTATTGCTCAGCAGGTGATAAACTTCATCAGCTGAGCACGCTCAAAACATAGTCTGAACATACCAAAATATACATATACCAGAGCGCTTAGCCAGAGCGAAATCAGAGACAAAGCAGAAGTCTTTCAAATAGACAGACGTCTAAAGTAGAAGGAGCTAAGCGGTAGTCAAAACAGATACTCAACAGCAGAAGATAACCCAAAGCTAAAAACTTGACGAAATCAGAAGCTTAGCAAACTCAAAAGCTTAAACATAACCAGAAGCTTAGCAAAATCAGAAGCTTAGCAAAATCCAGAACTTAGCAGAAGATGGTAAGCACACAGCAGACCATCTCAAAACGAATACAGACGGAGCAGACGAGGCAGAGCCCTTACAAATCAGAAATCCACATCAAATAGAAAGCACACAGCAGTCTGTCGGTGTTTGAAAACAGACATAGCAGACGGAAGCAGAGCAAAACAATCAGAGGCGTTCAAAGGACAGAAAGCACACAGCAGTCTGTCAACTACAAAAGTAGAGAAAACAGACAGAAGCCGAACAGAACACAACAGACGTGGGACACTAGAAACAAGCTAACACAACAGAAGGACTCACATAATGTCCTATGGATCCGAAGATCCCACAACATAAGCCGTAGAGACAGCTAACAGACCCGTCGGTCAAATAATGTCCTAAGGGAGACCCTAAGGAGTGTAATCAGAAGGAATTCCTGCGCAGCATGCTATGGGACAGCCCGACCCGACTATCCAAGGCTCAGAAGCAAAGTAACTAGGTCCCAAAACCAAAAGCTCCCAAAACAGAAATTAAGCTTTATACAGAACAAGACAGAAGTCCTTGTCAGATCAGAGCGGAAAGCAGAAGCTTAATGAAATCAGAGCAGAAGCTTACTAACGGAAAGCCTTAGCAAAACAGAAGTCGTAGCCCGACTAGGGAATACGAAAGCAAAACTGAAGTCAGAGGTTAAATCACATTTTTAGAGCATAACAGAGATCAAAGGGTTATCAGAGACCTTAAAATCAGGAAACACTTAAACACATGCTAAAACACATGAAAACAGATAGTACTCGGAAAGAGGAATCCAACGCCACAAACGGCACTCAAAACGGAGCTCAGACGAAGAAGTTATGGCCAAAACAGAGAGCAGTCCGAACTTGTGTCCTAACTTCGAAGATAGGACGCAAGTCGAATTAAAACAGAAACGAAAATACAACATGTCCGAACATCAAAGTTCGGACTGATGTTCGGACGGTTTTTCGGAAGAAGTTACGCGGTGAGAAAACACGACGTCCGAGCTTCGAAGTCAGAAAAACTGGGGGTGTCCGAACTTCAAAGTTCGGACCGAAGTTCGGACACACCCCGAACTTGAAAATACAGAAGCTCAAAGCATGCTGTCCGAACTTCGAAGTTAGGACAGAAGTTCGGACAGCACGAAATCAGAAGAACAGAGGCTACGAACAAATCAGAAAAATTACCCAAACTTCACCAAACTTTGCTAAAGCATTACCCACACCAAATCAGACATAAATACAGGAAAACCATGGGGGTTTGATCCATTAAAAGGCATTAAATCAGACACAATTCAAACACAACACGAAGTCAGTAAAGCAATTCAATAGAAGAATCCCAAACTCTTAAATCAGAAGCACTCAGAGTTCGTAAAACAGAAGGGAATCACAGAGGTAGATTCACCATTGACAAAATATACTTACATATCAAAATACGCAAAACAAAACAAACCTCACGGGGTTGTAACGCATCAAAACGTAAATCCGGAACACACACAAAATTACCACAAATCAGAAACCACACAAACATATACGGAAAAACAATGGAACCAAAACCCCGTGGGTGAACGCACACAACCGAATCCATCTACCACCTACCTCACATCCGTAGCTAAGCCATCTCTGTGGACTCTACGAATCGCCTTCCCAAATCCCCAATCGAATGACAATCCCTCGAATAGAACCGCTCCCAGAATAAAATCAGAATTAGAAAATAGAAGAGGAAGCCTTAATGGAGAAGAGAACCAATCTACAATCCAACCTGATTGACGACTGACGGACGAACACAATTCTATCAGTAGATCTCCAGCGATTAATAATCGAGAGAAAGTTAAAGAAGAGAATAAGCAAAGGGAGGAGAAGTTGAGAGCGATGGAACCATCGTGAATAGACGTCAGGGAAGTGGAAAGAGAAAAATAACGTGAATAGAAGTTTGAGAAAGGAAGGAAATAAATTAAAGAATTAAGGAGTCCCTTCCTTAACAAATAAATAAATAAATAAATAATGGAAGCGTGTTATTTCTAATTCTCCTTCCCCAAGTTATGACCATAATAATTAGAGAAATGTCATAAACATTCTAACATAGGATTAACATGTCATGAAACTCTCTTTGCGAATCGGAAGGATATGATAAAATAAAAAAAAATCTGGGGCATAACAGACCTTTTGCCAGGTACCGGTCCCATTGCTAGGGCACCGTAACGCATGGCACCTGCTGAAATGACTGAACTGAAAGAGCAATTACGAGACCTTCTCGACAAAGAATTTATACGCCCGAGCATATCACCCTGGGGAGCATCGGTCCTCTTTGTGAAGAAGAAGGATGGTAGCCTCCGACTTTGTATTGACTACCGCAAGCTGAATGCGGTTACAGTAAAAAATAAATACCCATTGCCACGCATCGATGACCTATTTGATCAGCTGAAAGGAGCCTCAGTCTTCTCCAAAATCGACCTCCGTTCTGGGTACCATCAGATTGCTATCAAAGAGCAAGATATCAAGAAAACGGCATTCCGTACGAGATATGGCCACTACGAATTCACCGTTATGCCATTCGGTTTGTCAAATGCACCAACAAAATTCATGGACCTCATGAATCGACTATTCAGTGAGCAGTTGGATACTTCGGCTGTTGTCTTCATCGACGACATCCTTGTATACTCAAAATCAGCAGAAGAACATGAAATTCACTTGAGGAAAGTGCTTGAGACACTGCACGAGAACCAGCTGTATGCGAAGTTCTCCAAATGCGAATTCTGGCTACATCAGGTATCATTCCTTGGTCATGTCATCTCGAGCGCGGGTATCTCAGTTGACCCTTCTAAGATAGAAGCTGTACGATCATGGCCTAGACCCAAGACTGTTACCGACATTAGGAGCTTTCTTGGTCTAGCCGGTTATTACCGGAGATTTATAAAGGACTTCTCGAAAGTCGCTAAGCCCATGACGACACTGATGAAGAAAGATGCACCGTTTGTATGGACAGACGAGTGCGAGTTATCGTTTCAGAGCCTTAAAGACTCATTGACCTCAGCGCCTATCCTTACTCTTCTAGAGGGCACAGAGGGATTTGAGGTATATTGTGATGCATCAGGTAAGGGAATGGGATGCGTACTCATGCAGCATGGCAAGGTTGTAGCTTATGCCTCCCGCCAGCTGAAAAAGCATGAGGAGAATTACCCGACACACGATTTAGAGTTAGGAGCCATTGTCTTCACCTTGAAGATATGGCGACACTATCTCTATGGGGTAAGAATCACCATCTACTCCAACCACAAGAGCTTACAGTATGTATTCACACAGAAAGAATTGAATTTGAGACAGAGAAGGTGAATGGAGTTTCTTTCAGACTACGACATCAACCTACAGTATAAGGAAGGGAAGGCAAACATTGTAGCCGACGCCCTGAGCCATCGAGCACAATTGCTCCATTCGCTACTCGCTTCTTCTAGCTTGGTTGACGAGGTGCGAGACGCTCAGTTGAGCGACCCTTACCTAACCAAAATCATACAAAAGATCGAAAATAGTACATTTGAGAAGAAGAAGTATGACTTCAAGCTACACGAAGATGGTTTGATTCGGTTGAATGGCAGGTTATGCGTCCCTCGAAGCAATGCTGAGCTAAGGGATCGCATCCTGCGAGAGTCACACTGTTCCACATTGTCAGTCCACCCAGGAGCCTCCAAGATGTACAAAGACATGAAGAGGTACTTCTGGTGGTCTGGAATGAAATCGGATGTGACAGAATTTGTATTGAGATGCTTAACATGCCAAAAAGTAAAATTTGAACATCGTAGACCGGGCGGAATGGTACAATCAATGCCAGTTCCGGAGTGGAAATTTCATGATATCTCCATGGATTTTGTTGTAGGACTCCCGCCTGCTAGGGGAGGACTCAACATGATCTGGGTTGTAGTCAATCGCCTTACCAAGGTTGTGTGAGCCTCGATTTTAAACCCTATCCTATGTTGATTAAAGTTGATTAGGATCTAGTCGGGTTTTAGGTCCACTTATAACCTAAGGTTAATAACTATGTCATATAACAATAATTATTAAATCCTATGCTAGCTCACTGGAACCTATTGCGAGTCGCCACCTAATTTTTACTAGAGTAAATTAGGAAAGGTAGAGTTCGGGTTCGGGGGCTTGATATTCGACTTAATTAGGGTTCAATTACTTTCATTACCCCTCCTAGGTCGTTTTCCTCTACTTAGTTTATTTACGGCTTATTACGAGTCGTTTTAACCTAAGTGCGCGAGCTACTATTTTTTTGTGTTTTTTAGCATTTTTTGACAGAAAATTAAAGTGGAAATTAAAATTACCTAAACTAGGGTTTCGGAGGCAGAATTAGGTCAAATTTCATTTCCGTCCGTAGCCACGGACCTAATGTCCGAACCCACGGACCCCAGTTAACCTAAATATACAGAAAAGTCGAAATTGAAGGAAAACAAAAATTTGCAAAGTCCGGGGCCACGGACAGGCTGTCCGTGGGCCGGACACCATTAGAAAAACCTAAATTTTGAATTTTTAAAATCCCGCCGCCGTCCGTGGGTGTCCGTGGCCACGGACAACCGTCCGTGGTCCCGGCACAGGTCCGAGGTCACGGACCACCCACGGACGGGGGTTTTCCGAAGGTTCCCGAGGGTGTTTGAGCTCAAATTTTATAGGTGTGTAGCCTGAAAGATTTATAAGACGTTAGTGATTGAAAGTTCTCAATTTGAATTCGAATTAAGCACGAAACTTGGTAAACAAGTTATTGGACAAAAGCTTAAACAAACAGCAATACAGAAGCGTAGAGGGGTTAGTTTGAGCCCAAATTTTGAGGCTAGACAGATAATACCGTGGAGAGTTAGGAAAGGGGATTTCTACCTGTTTTACCTTCGGATTCACGGTGATTCTTCACACCGGGATTCGTCGAGTGCTCCGTTGATGGCAGACCGAGAGGATTTCGAACCAAGCTTCTCTGTTGGTTTTGTTCTTGCTGTTCTTCACGTTTTGGTGGTGTTTTGTGGGGTTTTGATGATTGATGATGTTGTGGGAGTTGAAAAATATGTTTTGGTGTGATTTTGGTGAGATTTCGGTGTTTGATTGTGGCTCTAGAGTTCAAAAACGTGGAGAAAGAGAGACGGCTGCCTTCTTTGAGAGTCTAGGGTTCTTGAGCTTCCTCTTTGATCATGGGATAAGGTTCCTTATATAGGCCTCTTTAAAGATAGAAAAATCCGGTAAAAACCGAGATTTACCGATGTTTTTGCTCAAGGGCTTCCAAAAGGAATTTGATTATGAAATTTTACACAGGGGTAAAGGATGGTATTTCTGAATTTTCTAAAGTGGAATCGAATTTTTTGGACATTGGAATATTTTTAAATTCAATTTCTCGTCAGATTCAATCAGAAATTGCTAGAAATTTATTGGAAATTCAAAAAATCAAAATTCCAATGCCATTATGCTTAAAATGTCATCCTCTATCATGGGTTAAAATATCAAAGCGTTTCAAGCTGATTTGGGCATCCTTTGGAGGAGAGAGAAAGCTTACAAGAGGTCTTAGGAGCCTTTAAAGATTACCAAAACGCCCCTGATAGTGACGAAGCTGCTCCCCATGCCATGGAACGTGCCGATCGGGCCGGGATCCCTCACCGCTTGATTAAAATGCCTCTCACAACACCAGTACCTCGTAGACCCTAACCAGGGGGTCAAAATTTTGGGTAAACAGATTGCCCCCCGTCAACTAGACTTTGTAATGAAAGTGAGAAGGCTAGTTGATGCCTGAGTGATACCCCAAAATTTCAAATGTTTCCAAGACCCTGCATGTTATCAGAAAACTGATAAGTTGTGTGTCGAGCTATTCTAAGGCGCTGACTACCTACAATGAATGAGATGATGTCAAGCGGTTCTAAGGCGCTGACTACCTACAATGAATGAGATGTTGTCAAGCGGTTCTAAGGCGTTGTCTACCTATGACGAATGTGATGTTGCCAAGCGGTTCTAAGGCGTTGACTACCTATGACGAATGAGATTGTCAAGCGATTCTAAGGCGTTGACTACCTATAATGATGATAGCTAGGTGGCATGCAAATGCAAAAATGCTGGAATGGTAATGATGCTAATGATGCTGATGATGTTGATGATGCTCGGATGCTTCTGGGGACCGAAACCCGTTCCAATGCTCCTGGTTGGTATACTATGGGGACTTATTGCCTCTGCCCACCAACTGGGGGTGCTGGGATAACCTCTAGATTACCAAGGGACTTATTGCCACTGCCCACTAGTTGTTTCTCCCAAGAAGTTGACATGAAGATGGGGACTTATTGCCTCTGCCCCGCCAACTTAGATCACGCTCTGTCTCGTACTTGTCTCGCACTGAAGATGATACTAGGTCTCGTACTGGTCTCGCACTGGATGATGACGATAGGTCTCGCACTGACGAAGATGATAGGTCTCGCACTGATGAAGATGATGGGTCTCGCACTGACGAAATTGATGGTCTCGCACTGATGAAGATGCTTGGTCTCGCACTGAAGTCTCGTACTAAATGGGAAGAAAAAGCTGGATTCCGCATTGATTCTGGGTCGCGCACTGAATGAAGATGTCTTGTACTAAGTCTTGAAAATGATGGGTCTCGCACTCATGAAGATGGTAGGTCTCGCACTGAAGGAAAAGATGGGTCTGCACTGAATGAAGATGCTAGGTCTCGACTGAATGAGGAAACTACAGGGCCTCGCACCATTTTGGGTCTCGAACTAAAAATGAGTTAGGAAGATAATGGTCTCGTGCAAATTATGGAAACTGATTACTGGAGTACCACACATGGCAATGATGATAAGATGTATGCAATCAAGATATATGAAAGATACCCGTTCAAAACAGGAAACTGTGGAAAAGGTGCCGAACTTGGCAATGCTGAGAAAAAAAATGCTGAAAAAGGAAAGTGAAATGATCATTTCCTGACTAAAAATTTCAAATCTGCAATTTGCTTCTTGAAAAATGAACATGCCATTGGTGGAAGTGTGTGGTGTTGTGTGGTGCTGAAGGCTTTTGCCGGTGTTCAGGATTTGTGACAGGCCTGGGATTGGGTTGTGATTTTGGATGGAGGTCAGGGTTATGACGGGCTGATGTTTTTTGTGGAGGTAAGGCCAATGACGGGTTTTGAGATTGGTGGTGTTAGGTAGGGTATGTGTGCCTGTGGATGGTGGTGGTGCTCGAGCTTGGGTTTGAATTGGTGCTGACATGGCAATGTTGGAACCAACAATTGCCCCAGTATTTTCAGGACAATCTGAGCTAGATTCATGGCAATCGATCGGGACGATTGATTGCCCCCAGTATTTTCTTTGATTAAACATGGCGAACAAGTGTCACCCTCACAGGGTCGAGGCTTATGCTTTGATGTGGTGCTCCCTAACCTACACTCGATGTGGTCGGTGTTTGCACTCATTTCTCGCTCATGGTCATAACTTCTAAACCATTGAATTCGATATTTGATGGATTTACGCATTTGATCTGTTACTTTCACGTGATTGGACACACAACTATCAAGTCGGAAGTCTTTAAAGCTTATAACGTGGCCATAGGGTGTGATGAAAGACGACGGGATCATGGAGGGATATTTGAGGTATGTGGAGCTTAAATGGGTGACCAAAGCTGCAACTTGCGTCTTCTCTCAGATTCATCTTCCTTGTCTTGAAGTCGTCTAACTGCTTCATGTTGACGTTGGTTTTGAGCTTCTGGACCTGGACTTTTGGAGTTGTCCTTTACACCATTTCTCTTTTTTTTGTCATTTGGACTTCTTCGAGGCACTTCGGGTTCGCCTTTTTGTTTTATCCTTTCTTGACTTTGCCTTTGGGGTTCTTGTGTTTCCCGGTTTTGGGCTTCGAGAGCTGTTTTGATGTGAGCTCTTTTGATCCTGTGTCACTCTGGGACCATTTACGGATCACTTCGTCATGCTGATAGCGGCATCGCTTCTTCGGACTGATGATAATGTTATCCGAGAGTCGGGCTCCTTGCTTCCTTTGGTCACCGGGTCGGGCATTCATCATTGGCTGGGTTATTTTGTGGTGTTCATATTATCGAAAAGGGATATATGAAAGGCTCAGCGGGGGTGCCTAGGGTTTAATGTCAGGGTTCACAAGTTTTTTGGCTGTGTGGTGCTGTACCTAGGTGCTTCGTCATTCCTGATAGTTGTGTATCCGCTCTTTGTTACTTTTCGCAGATCTAAGAGTAAATTTACAAATTATCTCCTTCGGTCAGAGTTATGCCATTTATCTCACCTTTGAATGTGGTCTTACCAGAGTCGTGTAAAAATGACACGCTCGTTCACTCATGGTTTTCCCACTCAAGACACTCTCGTGAGATTTTCACTTGGAAACTCGTTCGCACATTTAAACAAAAGATAAAAGACGACGAACTTAAACTTAGATTGCCCCCAGTATTGAATTGGGGTTTGTGACAACAATTCGATAGATGTCGACTTTGAACCTCTTTGTGGATTGTTTGGATATTATAGGGTGAGTTGTGGTGTTTGGTTAGGCATGTTCAATTTTTTAGAAACAAGAGACAAGCCGTTCCATTGCATAGTCAGAAAATGATTGCTTCGTGATCCTTTTCCTTAAAAAACTATTTTGTTTTCCTTATTTTTTCGATGAATGAAAAATGGTTTGTACAGGAGTTGTGAAAATGGAACTATGATTTTATTTATGAATCATGAAAGAAACGTAAAGATTACAATCAGAGGTGACTGAAAACTAACTAATAAGCTACTAGGAAAATTTGAAGATGCAAGAAAACGATCTGCACACTTAGAAAAATTGGACTCCTTGCTCGAGGAGGTCTTGAATCTTGTGCTTCAATGCTCGGCAATTGTCAGCATAATGGCCAGGCAACTGATGGTAGTGGCAGAATTGATTAAGATGCCTCCCCAAATGAGTGGTTCCTGGCCGAGGGGCCAGGGGCTGTAGCAGGTTTCTCTTCTGAAGCTCTTCAAACGCCTGACTTGGTGCTCGGCCAATGTTGGTGAACTCCCTTTGCGATGAGTCTCGGCGTGGTAAGGGTACTGTCCTAAGGTTTTGATGCGGAGATCTAGGTCGTTGAACCATATTCACTTCTGGGAAACTGCTTTGAGCGCAAGCTACTGTCTGAAGATAAGCCTTTTCTGGTCCTGGCTTAGATAATTTGGAGCCACTGCCGGAGTTCTTGAGCACTCGAGCTCCAAACCTTCCTTATGAATCCTTTCCTCTAGAATACCGACTTGTCCCATCAACATGTCCAAACTCGGAAAGTACATAAATTTTAGCTCATGGTTGTGTTGTTTTCGCATGTTCTCAATTATCATGCGGATTTGCTCCTGCTCGTCCATTCTGGTAGGCATGGCTGCAGCCTTTCTCCTCCAACGCTTGATGAAGTCAGACATGGACTCACCGTCTTTCTGTCGAGTTCCTGCCAGATCGATTCTGGTGACCTCGAGGTTCTTAGCATACTCGAAATGATTTAGGAAAGCCTCGCAAACCTCCTCGTAGGTTTTGGTATTCATCTTCTGAGTGAGATACCAACGCTGAGGAGTCTCGTCTAGATAGCGTGCGAAAACTTTGGCTTTTTGCATATCGTTGAGCCCCAAGATGGACATTTCTCGGTCGAACATAGCCAAGTGAATCTGTGGATCCGAGGAACCCTTGTACAAAGCGAGTGCAGGCAGCTTCAGCTTTAGGGGAAGATCAACTTCGGGATATGACGCCGTGGAGAAATAATCGAAGCCAGCTGGTTTGTTGGTTTTCTCTATGCGCTCAATCCTTTTCAAAACCCTTTTGACCTCTGCAGCTAGCTGGTTGTCAGGAACATCCTTCCCCATACGTGTTTGAGGATCTTGGGCTCTAACAGAGTCAATCTCGATGTAACTACGATTAAGATTTTCATCCACAAGCTTTTCCAGAGTGTGCTGATTTGTCTCCTGGAGATTAGCCTTACTCCTCAGTTCCTCGACAATGGACTCCAAGACCTTGTACCCTTGCAGCACAGCGGCCAACTGGGCCTCGGTGTTGATCGGATTTCCTCCTTCTGCCATATCTGGATTCGGGCTTGCCTGTTTCCAAGAAGTCCATTATTAGCTAACTAAGGTGATAATGACACTTCACAAGGTAGATCGAAACTGGCTTAGGCTGAAAGCAAGTGGGCCAAGATACCCAGAAAATGAGGTGCTTGGGCTGAAGTATCTCTCAGGCTATGAACTGGAATTTGGACTGAAATGTAAACAGATGGCTTTGATTGGGCCTGAGAGGTGACACCTAGATCTAGGGTTTTGGGCCAGGGCCCGAATAAGAAGTCTGCCTAGATTAGAATGAGCCCTTGGGCCGGAATGTGTTTGGGCCTAGAGCAAAGCACATGGGCTGGAGTGGTCCCTAAATCACAAATGAGCCTAACTTTCTTTGGGCCAGAGAAGATGGTTGCTAAACCGAAAAAGATTTTATTTTCAGGCCTTGTGAGTTATTTCAAGTTCATGTGGATTTTCTTTTTTGGGCCTAGAACTAATTGGATAATTCAAATTGGGCCAGAAGAGAAATCACCTAAGTCTAAGCTTTTGGGCTGAAGCCCGAATGACTCACATATTAAACCAAACAGGACCTCTGGGCCGCAAACAAGTAGAGCCGCCAATTCGGGTTGGGCTAGGTTAATGTAGGAGAAGTTCCTATCAATCTGTAGGCTGGGTAATGGGCTGATCATACAAGCAAACAAGGCCACACAAATTCAACATGTCCTCACTAGACGTTTAAATCCAAACGGGTATGGATCGATCCGGAGAGGTGCTTGGGGCATGGGCCCAGGTCACCTCAAAGGAATAGGGCTTGCACGCTATTCTCTTTGGGCTTCCCCACTTTTTACACATCACCTGAAGGTGTGCGTCTACGGTCGGGTCTTTGACTGACCAAACAATGGGCTAGGTAAGGACACTGCCAGGAAAACGCTTGGGGCTAAAGCCCAGGTATTAAGGGGGTGTGGTTAGACGACACCCTCCTCTTTTCCCCGCTTATTCACATCACCTAAAAGGTGTGAGTCCCTGACAGGGGACCCTCAAACGGGTCCCGGGTGTGAAGTTGGTTTAGGTGGACCCTCGCTCTCATATGATGCAAAGGTGCAGAAAATTAAAGTGCGCACAAAAGTAAATGAACAAAGTAATAAAGCCATAAATAAACATTTTCGAGTTAAGCCCTCTTTCTTAAAATTAAACAAGTTAAAATTAAGAAGTTTGTCCCCAGCAGAGTCGCCAGTCTGTGAGCCTCGATTTAAACCCTATCCTATGTTGATTAAAGTTGATTAGGATCTAATCGGGTTTTAGGTCCACTTATAACCTAAGATTAATAACTATGTCATATAACAATAATTATTAAACCTAGCTAGCTCACTGGAACCTATGAGTCGCCACCTAATTTTGACCTAGATAAATTAGGAAAGGAGAGTTCGGGTTCGGGGGCTTGATATTCGACTTAATTAGGGTTCAATTACTTTCATTACCCTTCCTAGGTCGTTTTTCCTCTACTTGGTTATTTACGGCTTATTACGAGTCGTTTTAACCTAAGTGCGCGAGCTTCTTTTTTTTGTGTTTTTAGCATTTTTTGACAGAAAACTAAAGTGGAAATTAAAATTACCTAAACTAGGGTTTCGGAGGCAGAATTAGGTCAAATTTTGTTTCCGTCCGTAGCCACGGACCTAATGTCCGAGACCACGGACCCAGTTAACCTATATAAAAAAGTCGAATTAAGAAAACAGAAAATTGTAAAGTCCGGGGCCACGGACAGGCTGTCCGTGGGCCCGGACATTAGAAAAACCTAAATTTTAAAATTTAAAAATCCGCCGCCGTCCGTGGGGTCCGGGCTTACGGACAAGGGTCCCGGACCACATGACGTCCGTGGGTGCGGACCGCCCTCGGACGGGGCGTTAAGGCTGTTCCCGAAGGTGTTTTGGCTCAAATTTTATGGGTGTGTAGCCTGAAAGATGTACAAGACGTTAGTGATTGAAAGTTTCAATTTGAATTCGAATTAAGCACGAAACTTAGTAAACAAGTTATTGGACAGAAGCTTAAACAAACAGCAATACAGAAGCGTAGAGGTTAGTTTGAGCCCAAATTTGAGGCAAGACAGATAATACCGTGGAGATTAGGAAAGTGGGATTTCTACCTGTTTTACCTTCGGATTCACGGTGATTCTTCACACCGGGATTCGTCGAGTGCTCGTTGATGGCAGACCCGAGAGGATTTCGAACCAAGCTTCTGGTTGTTGGTTGTTCTTGCTGTTCTTCACGTTTTGGTGGTGTTTTTGTGGGGTTTTGATGATTGATGATGTTGTGGGAGTTGAAAAATATGTTTTGGTGTTGATTTTGGTGAGATTTCGGTGTTTGATTGTGGCTCTGGAGTTCAAAAACGTGAGGAGAAAGAGAGACGGCTGCCTTCTTTGAGAGTCTAGGGTTCTTGAGGTTTCTTTGATCATGGGATAAGGCTCCTTATATAGGCTTCCTTAAAGATAGAAAAATCCGGTAAAAACCGAGATTTACCGATTTTAGCTCAAGGGCTTCCAAAAGGAATTTGATTATGAAATTTTACACGTGGGTAAAGGATGATATTTCTGAATTTTCTAAAGTGGAATCGAATTTTTGGAATTGGAATATTTTTAAATTCAATTTCTCGTCAGTTCAGTCAGAAATTGCTAGAAAATTATTGGAAATTCAAAAAATCAAAATTCCAACGCCATTATGCTTAAAATGTCATCCTCTATCATGGGTTAAAATATCAAAGCGTTTCAAGCTGATTTGGGCATCCTTTGGAGGAGAGAGAAAGCTTACAAGAGGTCTTAGGAGCCTTTAAAGATTACCAAAACACCCCTGATAGTGACGAAGCTGCTCCCCATGCCATGGAACGTGCCGATCGGGCCGGGATCCCTCACCGCTTGATTAAAATGCCTCTCACAACACCAGTACCTCGTAGACCCTAACCAGGGGGTCAAAATTTTGGGTATAACAGGTTGCTAGATTCATACCGATGAAGGACACCTGAAAGGTAGTGAAGCTCGTAGAGCTATTCGACAAGGAGATTATCAGACATCATGGAGTCCCTAAAACTATAGTATCTGACCGCGACACCAGATTTCTTTTGAGATACTGGAGAGCTACACGGGAAACGTTGGGTACAGAATTGAAGTTGAGTACCGCCTTCCATCCTCAGACCGACGGTCAGACAGAAAGGACCATCCAGACACTGGAGAACATGCTTCGGGCATGTGCCTTGGACTTTCAGGGGAGTTGGTTAGATAAGCTTCATCTTATCGAATTTTCTTACAATAATAGCTATCATGCTTCGATTAAGATGTCGCCTTTCCAAGCCCTATACGGTAGACCTTGCCGTACACCTTTGTGTTGGGATGAGTCAAGCGAAGCGGTCATCATAGGACCGGAGTACCTTGAACAAGTGCAAGCTGAAGTTCAGCAGATTCGAGCTAATTTGAAGGCAGCCCAAGATAGACAGAAATCCTATGCGGATGTGCGACGACGTGACCTTGAGTTCGCCGTGGGCAACCAAGTGTTCTTGCGTGTTTCACCTATGAAAGGTGTCTTCCGATTTGGTCAGAAGGGCAAGCTGAGCCCACAGTTTGTAGGGCCGTATGCTATCACCGAAAGAGTTGGATCCGTAGCCTACAGGTTAGCATTACCTGAGGACTTGGGACGTGTACATGATGTCTTTCATGTGTCACAACTCAAGAAGTACATCGCCGATCCTTCTCATGTCTTAGAGCCCGAGAGACTTTCCATTGAGCCGACTATGCGATATGTTGAAACCCCCATGAGAATCCTTGATAGGAAGACCAGAGACACTCGCCACAAGTCTATACGAATGGTGAAGGTCCTATGGTCAAACCATGATGTCGAAGAAGCGACATGGGAGTTGGAAGATGCCATGAAGGCAAAGTACCCACAGTTGTTCGCATACTAGAGAGTCTAGTATTTAGTAATACGGGTACGGGGCGTACCCCTTTTTAAGGGGGGTATAGCCTTTTGCTTTTGCATTGCTTCGGGGTAAGCATTGCATAGTGTGTAGGTATTGTAACAGATTTTGTATGGCACATGTAGTGCAAAGTGAAGCTGGTATGTGAATGTATGTATGTGTAATGTGTAGTGCATGGATGCGTATGTGTAATGTTTAATGTATTCGTGTAATGTGTATGGTGAATTGCAGTAATGTATTGTGTATTGTGGAATGGTATGAATTGAAAATGATGGATTGTGTATGTGAATTGTGTATGGTACTTGAATTGTGTATGCTTGTAACGTGGAAGGAAGTAAACACCTCATAGGTGGTAGTAAGACACATTATGGCAATTGGTTTGCCTAATGAGTAGAATTACTTAGACTACTAACCTTGAGCAACTTTGAGGGCAAAGTGTAACACCCCTACTATTAATACAGTCATTAACGTCCAATCTCCCTACTCATCAGATACTCGCAGCGGATATATACTTACATACAATGGGTGATACAATGCCGTTAGTCACCCACGTGACTAACAAGGCTACTGATTCTACATACAACATCGGTCTGATGGACCGGAATCACGAGTACTACGAATCTACAATACATCCTGCGTTTACCACCTACTGCTACAATCTCCCTTCAATACAATACTCCAAGTACAATACAATATAATCTACATACCGAGTTTACTAAGATCCTTATACAACATACTATCTCTTCCAAGTTCATACATACTCACTTAAGAGGCTACATACTACCCATTTCTTACACGCTACTTCCTTCTAATGCAAGGGTGTGCTAGTTAGTACACCTCTGCCTTCTGCTACTACTATCCAATGTAGTCGCCGGTCTCGTGCCTTGACCACAGTCGTTTCCGGTACCTGCACACTAAAAAATGTCCCCCGAAGGGGTCAGCTTTCGCCGAGCATGATAACCGCATACCCCGCGTACTAGTGAGGGTACGCCGACCACTTGGTCGAATACATGCGGTTCATTTTCATACAACATACATGCATACAGGCTTTCGTACATATACTACAATGCTTTGCACAAGAATACACACATACACTTCAATACATACACTTCAGTTCATACACAGTAATCCATACAGCCCAACGATACATACTCACCTTTCCTGAAGTCCACATTACACAGTACAATATACAATACATACGCAATTCAATAAACTTGTTAGCTCATATTGGTCCACCCGGGTTAATCGGGTGGAGATTACTCTTTTACTCATTCACGGTGCTTACGCATACATACTCATACATACTTACGGATCCATACTTAATTACTCTTTCTCTTACTCATGTTAAGTCGTCGGGACCTCCGGCCCGGGGACTACTCCGTCCCACCACCGGGATTTACTTGGTTCACTAATCCAGGATGCTACCCATTTAAGGGATTTGGGCCGTGGACCAGCTTACGAACCAGGAATCGGATCCAACCTCTTGTGTCTCCTCATCCTCACGCGTGGCCGAAACTATATCGGACTTCTACTCATTCCGGTTTACTCACTTAAGTTAGGAGTTAGATAGTTAGGAATTTAGTAGAAGTCAACACTCAAGCCACATTCGCAAATACATGCTCAATATACGTTCATACGAAATACAATACAATACATAAGTACAATACAAGATTCATTACACCACATCATCATTCATATATATTTTCATGAATTATACAAACTATTGTTCAAGGGAACTTACCAAGAACAATGTAAACAAACACAATAGTGCAATTTAGTCCGGTTCGTGCATTTATCTTATTGGTGGTCAAATAAGCACACAAATCGGGGTAACCAGATTAGGATACAGGGCATGAAGAAATCATACCGTTCACCGTTGTACGTACTTCCAAACGTCTCCCGGTGTCACAAACCAAATCCTATTATATACATACAATTGAATGATTAACATCTACAATTATTCAACTTGTACTCTTACTATGTTTCCTAACTCATACTTACTATGTCTTCACAAATTCTTATACTTACACTTTACTTACTTACTTAGTTTCATTACTTTAGGTTTTACTTTCTTACTTACTACTAGCATGCTTACATACATGCACATATATATATGTATGGGTATACATATATGTATATGTATATACATATATATATATATATATATTAATTATTTAAAATATTTTTTTTTTGTCAGGACTGGACTTGCGACCTACCTTGCAAGTCCGGTCCATTCTAGTAGCTCAGATTCCGGAAATTTTTTTGGCCGACCGGACTTGCATGTCCGGTCGCAAGTCCGGTCCATTCCAGAAGGTTTCATCGGGGAATTTTTCTGGTCCGACCGGACTTGCAAGTCCGGTCGCAAGTCCGGTCGATTCCAGTAGCTTTCTGACGGAAAATTTTCTGCTCCGACCAGACTTGCAAGTCCGGTCGCAAGTCCGGTCGGACCCAGTATTTGCATTTTAATTTCTGTTTTCAGTCCTCTCTTTCACCCATTACTTCCCCATTGTTCCTACACTTAATCCCACATGTTACAACACTAATTAAACCTCCTAATACACCTTAGTTCATCCACCAAACTCCTTACTAAATCCATCAATCAATCTTACACCAATTCCTCAATTCTTTTCCTACCAATGTAACAGTTTTTGTTCTACCTATGCTACAGATTTTTGTTGCAACTTCTACCACTCAATACTTCCTCTATCAATGTCACTCCTAGCATCCCAAATACATCTCCAACAACTACAACATCTATACCCAAGTCCAACACTCTTTTTACCAATTCTTACACCCTAATTTTTCCTAACTTCTCCATACATTCTTATACCCTTTTGCTACAATTTTCACACTCCTTGTTTCCTTACCACAACTACCTCTTCATCACTACTAAACCTACCTATAACTCCAATACACCTTGGTTCTCCCATTCACCAAGTCATCCATAAGCGTACATTTCCTACAAAAATTTGCCATAGTTCACCTACAATTCTCACACTTATCCACAATACTCATTATCACCAAAATCATTCCTATTCTAGCCACACCCATACAAGGGTCCTACCAGCAATTACGCAAATATGAATCCATCCCAATACACCAATACTCCATCAACATCAATACTAATACTCTACACAACCGTTTGGCTCCAAGGCCTACATTCACCACTAGTGCACAAATACTCAAACTTACTCACAATTACTCAAACTTCCAATACTACAATACCAATACAATTGTTTAGGTTCTTTTATTTGCTTACCCATTCCCATACTCCAATGCACTATAATTAACATGAGTGAGCTCTTACCTTGAGCTTTTATTTCCTTCAATTCTTCTTCATTTCTCCTTCTCTCTTTCTTGCCCAAATCGGCCATATGGGGAATGGAGTTATCAAACTCCATTCCCACCACCCAAAGCACATAAAACAAGTGCAATTAATCTACTAATCCTTAATTAATGCTAATCCATTCAAAGTGTTAAAACACAATTTCTAGGGTTTACCTTTTGAAGCTTTTAAGAGGGGTTTTAGCCCTTGGTTCAAGAAGGTGAATCCACCACCATTGCAATGTTGATATTATGCTCAAAAGAGAGAGAGAAAAACAAGGCATTACAAAGAGCCAAAATCGGCCACCAAAGAAAAATGGAGAAAACTTGAATCTTTTATGAAGATTTATACCTTGTTGGAAAGAGGAGACTCCAAGCTCCATAATGGTGTGCTTTCTCTTTGAATGGGGTATACCCACGAAAATGAACTTCCTCATTTTTGGATTTTGAAAAGAGAGAAGTGTAGAGGAAGATGAGGGGAGTTCCAATATGTAGTTATTTTCGAGTTTGGAGCTTACATGAGAGGGGAAGGAAATAAAGTAATGTTTACTTTATTGTTTTTTTTTTTTTGCTTTTAGCTCTCTTATTTAATTAGCTAGTTACATGTGTGTGTGTGAGGGGTTATTTAGCTAGTAAAAACTTGCCCCCATATAGTATACTAGTTGGAGCATTTTTCGTCTTTTACAGAAAACACTCGTTATTTTACCCGGTTTAGGTACTATTCGTTAACCGGCCCGTTTTCCGGAATTTCCTCGTTAAATTATTTTTATTTACTATTAAGCTCCCATAAATGTTTAATAATTATTATTGAATGATTTATAATTTTTACGGGTCCGTTTGACCACTTAAAGTCACGTTTCCGGGTTCTCTCGAAAAACGTTCTAAAGCTCTATTAGCGTTTTAATTCATTATTTGGATCCGTTTTCTCCGGGAGTTGCTCCCATATATTATTTAGGTCTTATTAAACCTTTGGAATCCATATAATACGCTAACCGAGGTCTCATACCTCCTATGGTTATTTAACGCTTATTTAGCGTTTTTCGCCTTTTAAGCTTTTCTTTATTTCTTTGGATTTATTTTTCCTTACAATTATTAATTAGGTACCATTAGGCCCTTAAATACGTATTAAGTTAATTTAAATCCCTATATTTAAGTTCGGGGTATTTCAATCTACCCCCCTTAAGAACTTTGTCCTCAAAGTTGTTCGAGGTTATGGGATTACTGTACTTACTCCTTTATACTTGTCTAGTGCCAAAGTCATACATCCTTCCTCCTTACGATTCCAAATCCATCCTCAAGGTTCCTACATACCATACTATACCAATATACAATAGTTACTCCAATCCGCACTACTACCAACTTTCGGTTCCTCATTACCAAACTTATACATAATACAGTGCAAGCTATCCCCAAGCAATGCAATACACATACAATCCCGCAGGCACTCCGGTCATCTCGACGCAGGACTCCTCTATGTCCCGCTGCCTTTGGAATATACCACATACTACACTGCTATCTTCTCCGGTACAAGCTTCTCACGAATTCTTAACCTTCAGTCTAAGAGAAATACTTCACTACTACCAATTAAAAATTTTCTAAAACACATAACTCCAAAGTCCAATATATATACCTTGCTTCTATCCTATGTGTGATTCTTGTGACCACTTGAGGGGAGCTTCGAGAATCATTCGACCCTGATGTGATCAGCATCAGTGTTGAACTATCTTTCCACCCAATTTGTGTTCGGTTTCCCTTGATCTGATCAGGATCAAGTTCGACTTCCCACATCAGGTTCAACCAAACAAATATTTAATTGTTTTCTCTTCTATCTTTTTATTCTTTCTAGTCGTGATTACGAATCTACATCTCCAAAGGATGGAATCAGTCCATCAATCATCCTCACTCTATTTCCCAAATGCTTTACTCCATGGTTCAGTCCTAATGCTCATTTCATCAACCTTCACTACTTCCGTCCATTACTCGCCATCATATCCTATATTCTAACTAAGGAATACTTCATTTCTAAGATTTAGTTGTCTTCAATTGTTTCAAATATTTTACTTACGATTCCACTACTCATAAACTTCATTCATCTACTATCCTCATTTATTCGTACTACTTCTTCAAAGGTTACAATACTTGTGGAGCTCCGTCCACTACTCGTTACTCTTATTTACCAATACTCTTACACTGGTGTTACAAGATGGGTATATTCACCCTATGGTATTTGCATGTCTAATGCTTAGTTACCACAATTCAATATGAATGATTACGTATGTTTATATAACGTAAGTACCACTCATCGAATAATTTCTCATTTGTGCTATGCACATTATAGTTTTATGTGTTTTTTATAAAACTTGCATTAAGCGGTTTTCGCTCTACCCCCCTTAAAAGGGATTACGCCCACGTAATCTACCATATTTTATTATTAAACTTGGTTTAATCAGTCTGGGCAAATTGAAGCGTTTAGCTTCACTACGGTATACTATAGAGTACGCTCTGGTCAAAGGGTCTTAACCATGCCAATGGTTTAGTCTTTGCACCCAGAGTTCCTATATGAGTTTATTTAACTCATCATTAATTCGGTTCTAGCCTATTAGGCTTCAAGGCATTAATAGCCATTGTATTTACTCACTAGGTATATTGTCTCCTAGCTAGGGCCCACTAGCCTTCTGCTGCGCGACCCTGATAGCTTGGGTTACTTACCCTTCGTGTTTCATTAAGTGTTATACATCACCTTCTTATCCATCTATTATGGGAATAAGTTTACTACACAAATGCGGTATTCTTTTACCGCGTTTGAACCTCAACGAGTTTAAGATTATAACCAGCTTTCTAGTAATCTACTGCACATGCTATCTATGCTTCCACGATTATTCATTAAGCTCTTCCGACTTATTGTCGGGCGAGGTTAAGTCACTACTTAGTTGTAGTACTTCCTCTGTTGTCAATAGTTCCTGAATTATACCAGTTCTCCTGGTTCAGTACAAGTGTTCTTTACTTGTATGACCTTGCATTGATATGCGTCGGTCCTAGTGACTTTCTTAAGTCTCCTTTCGCCTTTTATTCCGTTGGAATTCACATCTGTGACCGTTCACTCTTCGTGCTCCTTTGGCCTTAGGCCGCACGGTTTGTTGCTAAGCTTGCTTAACTGGCTTATGCCGTGTTTGTTGGTGAAAAGAAAGGTTTACTACGGTTTACATTCTCCATATCCCTAACCATCTCATTAGATCATTAGCTGAACAAGTGCAATGCCAAAACACTCAGTCATACAGAGTGCAGAGGCGTAAACGCTTGACAGTAAGTCACTTATGTGATGGGAAAGAATATTTATGCCTGTTATTTCGTACTTATACTCCGTGTCATTATCTGCTACTTCCTCATATCGGTCGCTTGTTGCGCACCGTTATTCTTACTCATTATACAACATCGTTTTTACTGTTTTGTTACTGTGATAGTTTCTTTTTACTCATTGCCCATTGTCATTGGCACCATTCCCTTATGGTATGAGTACCCTGGGGTTCCCAATGTTCGTGTGTATGACGATTGTTGTAGCGTACCGCACTACTATTATCTTCCCATTGTGGGGATGTTTTATTTCAGTTTAGGTTTCATGTGTAGGTTGGCTTACCTCACATTATTTTCATCATTTGTGATACAATTTACCAAGTATCTTGGTTGACCAAGGATGAGATAACTCGTCGGGTCATAAGCTCCCTTGAGCGTTAATCATTCATGGTGTTCAATGTGCGTTCACATTAACTGCTTTGTTAATTATTGCCTTTCGGTGCTGAGCATTGGTTTAGGCTCTGGCTGTGCAGTTTTGCTTGTATGTATACTACCAGGACATCCCATGAAACTTCAAGGGTTTTCTGGTCCCGTTCTCCAATTGGAGGGTATTCCATCACTGACAAGTGAAGGTTCTCGTTGAGGGTTTGTCTCCACTCATAGGTCTAATGACAAGGTTGGCTATGTTGGTGTTTACACAATGGTTTACCACATGCTTGGGTGCATATGGAGTATACTTACTCCTTTAAGTCGTAGTGGTTTGGGAATCTCATTTCCTTATTCCATCGCCCCTTGGCAATATCTATTGCGTGGTTTTATTGTTATAGTAGGTGGAAGCCTTTTCTAAGGTTTCACATCATCACCACATTGGTGGTCTTCGGTTAACGAGGGGTGCCTTCCCTTGGGTTTCTCGTGGTGTCCAAGTGTGGGCTAGGCCAATGTTGGCATTATCATGATTCTTATGCCTCTGTGTACAATTGCTACAGAAGGCATGAGGGGTATTTAACTCCGTCAACTGTATACTAGACTGGTGCCCTAGTGACAGTGACACTGAGGTGGCCATTACTACAAGCCACTCCGGATGCTGGGTTGGATTTATGGTCCAGTTGTTGATTTCTTGTCGTATGAGGCAATATCTTTTGTAGGTCTTGTTAACAATTGGTGCCGGTTTTGCAACCGTTAAAGTTTATATAACGTATCTGGTTTACGACTTCTGAGCCGTATTGCTGCAAGCTATGCTCTTTGCAAGCGGCTTATACATGTTTCCACTCCACGCATACCGTCATAGGTTGGAGGTATTATTGGGCTCCATGGTAAGTCGTGACATCACGCTTCCGTTCATAGGAGACCCTTCAGGCAATCTGGTGTTGATAGGTGCCTCTCAGTATTTTAGGGCATTTCCTGTTAAGTGAAATCCCTTCGGTGTCCCAACCGAGTGTTCATTTTAGCTCCCGTGCCCATATCATTACGCTTGTTCAACTGTTGCTAACGCAGACACCCTTTAAGGATCGCTCCTGGGTGCTGGTAGTTGTGCCGTTACATCCGGTTAATGTTTATAACGTGTGTTGTCCTCTATACCGTCTTATGGTATTATACTTGAGTCATCCCTTTTGGGTTATGACGTCTCCCGTTCTTGGGTAGACTATTTACGCTTGCTCCTAGTATTCTTGACTAGGTTTATATTCCTCTCCAAAGATGGATTGTGTTTCGTAGTAATCTTGTGATTGCTCTTGGGAGTTCTGTCCCGTTTGTTAAGCATTGTGGTGTTCAAGTTAGGCAACTGCCTTACTGTGTTTAGGCTGGGTATCCCTTCCAGCTATCACGTATTTGTTTGGCGTCCTCGAGACATGTCCAATGTCTATATTTACTAGTCTGTGCGTTTTGCACTTCCCAGTCTTCATTCCACATCTTCAGATGGATTCTCTGAGTTCCTTGATACTTGGTCGTCTGAGGTGTCCAGCTGTTCTGGTTTGACTTACTGATGGTCCGTAGAACGGAGCCGACTACTTCCCGTGTGTCGTACACTACATGTGCACATACGTGGGGTACCATGTTGATACGTTGCCACTTACCCAACTATATGTCGGGCCCGCAAGCTCCTTCGGAGTGCGGTTGTCCCACATCCCGTAACGGGTACACTCGTAGTGTTCGTCACACGCCTAGGTGAAGTATTCTGTTGCCAACTCCTCTTATATCATTCTATGATACTCACCATAATCATGTTAGTTCGGTTTTAAAATTCAAGGTTTTTAAAAGAAGGTGGTTTTGAAAGGAAAATTTTGGGTTTTTAAAAACAATGGTTCGGTGTTAAAAGAAATCTCTCATGGCATAGCCATGTTTGAGGTCTTGACCAAGTCTAGCCTCTCGCTGACTGGTATGTTCTAAATACAGTGGTCGGGCCGTTAGGCCTTTCCAAGGTTCCATACGTCTGGTTGTTAGGATGTGTGATCCTATGATTGTTTCGTTACAGTCACCGTACATTACTATGTACTTGTGACGTATTAGTGTTCCTTTACATATCTCCGTCCTTACTGCACTTGCTGTGGCAAGTGCGTGGTACTGGTGGTTTTTGGGTAATCTTATACCAACCTTGGTAGGGTTTCCATTTGTGTTTGTTAGTCTTGTTGGCGCTTCCCTCGATCTTATTGATCTATAATTGATATACTCGCTCCTTTAGGTAGCTTCTAGGTGGTCTAGACATGGCTGTCGTAGATCTGGGTACTTCTCCCATTCTGGGAGATTCCCCTTTGATTTGGTTGTGTTCTTCCTTGTTGCTCATTCCCACACGTCTGTTGTGGTTACTGAGCCTTCCTTGTTTAGGCACTACTCTCGTAGTCCTATTGGATTATATCTCATGGTTGTCCTTGTAGTTGTCTGAGCCATATTGGCCAGGTATTGCAGCCCTTTGGCGTTATAATTTGGAGTTAATCGCTTCTGACTATGTTCTTAGCCGGCTAGCATGCCGTTGGTGGTGCTGCTTGGCTATTACTGTTGTCCCACAGACTTGTGTCTCGGGTTCCCTTACTGCTCCCTTTCCATTTCGTTGCACGGTTAGTGCTCCTTTCCTGCTGCTGGTTGGTTAGCTAGGTTTCGCGACTGCTAAGCATGTCGCCCCATGCTGTTGTAAGTTGTAGCCTCCTTGTGGTTGGAGTGCTTATTCTACCGCTATTAAGAGCGGGCGTTGTTGTTCAACCGGGATCCATTTTCGGGGCTTCCATTTCTTGGACTCTACTACTTGTCAAGTTCTCGTTTACTGTGTGGTTGCTTCACAACTGCAGATCGGGTTTTTCCCCGAGTATGAGAGGACTTTACTTCTCTCTGGCGTACTTTCCCAAGTTATACCAAGGGAATTGTGGAGGGCGGGTCTGGTATCGTAGGTATCCGGTACTTACCGGTAGTTTCTACTAGCATATCTCTAATGCTAACACTCAGCCCTTAGCCCTAAGCTTCTAAATCCTAACTCGGTATTTCCTAGTCATCATCAGAGCGATACTTCGCTCTGATACCACTTTTTGTAACACCCCTACTATTAATACAGTCATTAACGTCCAATCTCCCTACTCATCAGATACTCGCAGCGGATATATACTTACATACAATGGGTGATACAATGCCGTTAGTCACCCACGTGACTAACAAGGCTACTGATTCTACATACAGCATCGGTCTGATGGACCGGAATCCCGAGTACTACGAATCTACAATACATCCTCTGTTTACCACCTACTGCTACAATCTCCCTTCAATACAATACTCCAAGTACAATACAATATAATCTACATACCGAGTTTACTAAGATCCTTATACAACATACTATCTCTTCCAAGTTCATACATACTCACTTAAGAGGCTACATACTACCCATTTCTTACACGCTACTTCCTTCTAATGCAAGGGTGTGCTAGTTAGTACACCTCTGCCTTCTGCTACTACTATCCAATGTAGTCGCCGGTCTCGTGCCTTGACCACAGTCGTTTCCGGTACCTGCACACTAAAAAATGTCCCCCGAAGGGGTCAGCTTTCGCCGAGCATGATAACCGCATACCCCGCGTACTAGTGAGGGTACGCCGACCACTTGGTCAAATACATGCGGTTCATTTTCATACAACATACATGCATACATGCTTTCGTACATATACTACAATACTTTGCACAAGAATACACACATACACTTCAATACATACACTTCAGTTCATACACAGTAATCCATACAGCCCAACTACATACTTACCTTTCCTGAAGTCCACATTACACAGTACAATATACAATACATACGCAATTCAATAAACTTGTTAGCTCATATTGGTCCACCCGGGTTAATCGGGTGGAGATTACTCTTTTACTCATTCACGGTGCTTACGCATACATACTCATACATACTTACGGATCCATACTTAATTACTCTTTCTCTTACTCATGTTAAGTCGTCGGGACCTCCGGCCCGGGGACTACTCCGTCCCACCACCGGGATTTACTTGGTTCACTAATCCAGGATGCTACCCATTAAGGGATTTGGGCCGTGGACCAGCTTACGAACCAGGAATCGGATCCAACCTCTTGTGTCTCCTCATCCTCACGCGTGGCCGAAACTATATCGGACTTCTACTCATTCCGGTTTACTCACTTAAGTTAGGAGTTAGATAGTTAGGAATTTAGTAGAAGTCAACACTCAAGCCACATTCGCAAATACATTGCTCAATATACGTTCATACGAAATACAATACAATACATAAGTACAATACAAGATTCATTTACACCACATCATCATTCATATATATATTTCATGAATTATACAAACTATTGTTCAAGGGAACTTACCAAGAACAATGTAAACAAACACAAGTATGTGCAATTTAGTCCGGTTCGTGCATTTATCTTATTGGTGGTCAAATAAGCACACAAATCGGGGTAACCAGATTAGGATACAGGGCATGAAGAAATCATACCGTTCACCGTTGTACGTACTTCCAAACGTCTCCCGGTGTCACAAACCAAATCCTATTATATACATACAATTGAATGATTAACATCTACAATTATTCAACTTGTACTCTTACTATGTTTCCTAACTCATACTTACTATGTCTTCACAAATTCTTATACTTACACTTTACTTACTTACTTAGTTTCATTACTTTAGGTTTTACTTTCTTACTTACTACTAGCATGCTTACATACATGCACATATTTATATGTATGGGTATACATATATGTATATGTATATACATATATATATATATATATATTATTATTTAAATTTTTTTTTTTTTGTCAGGACCGGACTTGCGACCTACCTTGCAAGTCCGGTCCATTCCAGTAGCTCATATTCCGGAAATTTTTTGGCCGACCGGACTTGCATGTCCGGTCGCAAGTCCGGTCCATTCCAGAAGGTTTCATCGGGGAATTTTTCTGGTCCGACCGGACTTGCAAGTCCGGTCGCAAGTCCGGTCGATTCCAGTAGCTTTCTGACGGAAAATTTTCTGCTCCGACCAGACTTGCAAGTCCGGTCGCAAGTCCGTCGGTCGGACCCAGTATTTGCATTTTAATTTCTGTTTTCAGTCCTCTCTTTCACCCATTACTTCCCCATTGTTCCTACACTTAATCCCACATTTGTTACAACACTAATTAAACCCTCCTATACACCTTAGTTCATCCACCAAACTCCTTACTAAATCCATCAATCAATCTTACACCAACTCAATTCCTCAATTCTTTTCCTACCAATGTAACAGTTTTGTCTACCTAGCTACAGATTTTTGTTGCAACTTCTACCACTCAATACTTCTTCCTCTATCAATGTCACTCCTAGCATCCCAAATACATCTCCAACAACTACAACATCTATACCCAAGTCCAACACTCTTTTTACCAATTCTTACACCCTAATTTTTCCTAACTTCTCCATACATTCTTATACCCTTTTGCTACAGATTTTCACACTCCTTGTTTCTCTTACCACAACTACCTCTTCATCACTACTAAACATACCTACTAACTCCAATACACACCTTGGTTCTCCCATTCACCAAGTCATCCATAAGCGTACATTTCCTACCAAAAATTTGCCATAGTTCACCTACAATTCTCACTTATCCACACATACTCATTATCACCAAAATCATTCCTATTCTAGCCACACCCATACAAGGGTCCTACCAGCAATTACGCAAATATGAATCCATCCCAATACACCAATACTCCATCAACATCAATACTAATACTCATACACAACCGTTTGGCTCCAAGGCCTACAATTCACACACTAGTGCACAAATACTCAAACTTACTCACAATTACTCAAACTTCCAATACTACAATACCAATACAATTGTTTAGGTTCTTTTATTTGCTTACCCATTCCCATTATTCCAATGCACTATAATTTAACATGAGTGAAGAGCTCTTACCTTGAGCTTTTATTTCCTTCAATTCTTCTTCATTTCTCCTTCTCTCTTTCTTGCCCAAATCGTCCATATGGGGAATGGAGTAATCAAACTCCATTCCCACCACCCAAAGCACATAAAACAAGTGCAATTAATCTACTTATCCTTAAATTAATGCTAATCCATTCAAAGTGTTAAAACACAATTTCTAGGGTTTACCTTTTGAAGCTTTTAAGAGGGGTTTAGCCCTTGGTTCAAGAAGGTGAATCCACCACCATTGCAATGTTGATATTATGCTCAAAAGAGAGAGAGAAAAACAAGGCATTACAAAGAGCCAAAATCGGCCACCAAAGAAAAATGGAGAAAACTTGAATCTTTTATGAAGATTTATACCTTGTTGGAAAGAGGAGACTCCAAGCTCCATAATGGTGTGCTTTTCTCTTTGAATGGGGTATACCCACGAAAATGAACTTCCTCATTTTTGGATTTTGAAAAGAGAGAAGTGTAGAGGAAGATGAGGGAGTTCCAATATGTAGTTATTTTCGAGTTTGGAGCTACATGAGGGTGGAGCATATGGAGGAAATGAAAAGCCATGGGAGGCTTCTTGTGGAGCTCCAAAATCGCAGCACCAGAAGAGAGAGGGAGAGAGAAATCGGTGAGAGAGGGGAGGAAAGAGAGAGAGAGTGAATGTGAGAGTGGGGTGAGAGGGGAAGGAAATAAAGTAATGTTTACTTTATTGTTTTTTTTTGCTTTTAGCTCTCTTATTTAATTAGCTAGTTACATGTGTGTGTGTGAGGGGTTATTTAGCTAGTAAAAACTGGCCCCCATATAGTATATACTAGTTGGAGCGTTTTTCGTCTTTTACAGAAAACGCTCGTTATTTTACCCGGTTTAGGTACTATTCGTTAACCGGCCCGTTTTCCGGAATTTCCTCGTTAAATTATTTTTATTTACTATTAAGCTCCCATAAATGTTTAATAATTATTATTGAATGATTTATAATTTTTACGGGTCCGTTTGACCACTTAAAGTCACGTTTCCGGGTTCTCTCGAAAAACGTGCTCTAAAGCTCTATTAGCACTTTAATTCATTATTTGGATCCGTTTTCTCCGGGAGTTGCTCCCATATATTATTTAGGTCTTATTAAACCTTTGGAATCCATATAATACGCTAACCGAGGTCTCATACATCCTATGGTTATTTAACGCTTATTTAGCGTTTTTCGCCTTTTAAGCTTTTCTTTATTTCTTTTGGATTTATTTTTCCTTACAATTATTAATTAGGTACCATTAGGCCCTTAAATACGTATTAAGTTAATTTAAATCCCTATATTTAAGTTCGGGGTATTTCACAAAGTTTCTTAAGGGGGGTAGATTGAAATACCCCGTAATTAAAAATAGTGATTAATTAGGCTAATAAGTAATTTATAAGCTTAATTAAGTGTAAATAATCATGAGGGAACAAATCCCGAAGAAAACGGATCCTTAAAATGGATTAAAATCGCTAACGAACCTTATAGCACGTTTTTCGAGATAACCGGGAAAACGTGACTTTAGGCAGGTCAAATAGACTCGTAAGAATTTTGGTCAACTAAATAATCATTAATAAATAATCAATAAAACGAGAAATTAGTAAAAAACTGTCAAAAACGGGAAGTTGTGGGGTAGAAACATAAATGACCAAAACTTATGTGTCCACTTTTAAAATAAAAAGTGAAGTTGTGTGTGTGTGCTAGTGCCAGCCGATGGCCCCCTCTCTCACACACTCTATTAATTCCTTTCATTTGCAAAAGACAAACACAATTAAAAAGCATAAAGTAACCTCCTTTTACTTACTCACTCTCTCTCCTATCTCTATTCTCCCTCACTCACGTACTCACCTCCTCCCTCACTCTCTTTTCTTTCTTTCTTCTTCCCCATGCGATATCCATGGTGATTTGAAGCAAACCACAAAAACCTCTACTTCTCTCCTCTTGTCACTCCATCAAATCTCCTCCAAAAATTATAAAAACTACACCATTGTCTTCCTCTCATCAAGAGGAACACTTCTATCTTTTCAAAACTCGAAAAGGAGAACTTTCATCTCCATGGGTATGGATCATTTGGAGCTTCAAGACTACCACTAGAACCACCTTCTTCTCCTTGTTATTTTAAGGTAAAAATATTCTCGAAACTCCATCCTTTTCTAGCCCTTGGGGGCAAAACGAAATTTGAAGCTAAACTCTTGTTTGCTCCTTTGTACTCTAGCCGATTTTGGCACTCTTGGAGGGTGAGAAATCTTGTTCTTCAGCTGTTCCAAGTATTACATATACCCCTGCAAGGTGAGGAAACTCCTAAACCCTAAATTGTGCATTAAGCTTTAAATAATGGTTAGGGTTAGTTAGTGTATTAAAATGGTGTGTATGTATGTGGGCTGTAGTGTTAGAATTCGGTTTACAAAACCGGTGAGAAGAGGAAAGGAAAGAGAGAAGGAAGAAGCAAGAAGAAGAAAAGAAACTAGAAGAAGGAACAAGGTAATTATACTCATCTTGTGTAGCTTTGTAAATGATTATGTAACAGATTTTTTAGAAATGAAAATATGTATTGTAAGATGGTAGTGTAATGGTAGTGTAATGTGTAGGAGAAAACAAAGGTTTTAAACCTTTAAAAGACATGTAAAACTTGTTGAAACCTAAATGAGAATAAATGTTTGAGTGCAGGAATTTAATGTTGTTTTAGTGTGCTATTGTGTATGAGAGATGGGTATATTGATATTAGTTATGAACAGGTGGTATGGATCATTTATGTGAGTGAAACATTGTGGTGAGAGTGTAAAAATATAGGGGAGGTTATGACAAAATTTACCTAGGAATAGAACACTTAGTGGGCTAGAAACTAGGTGGAAAATGTATGTTGTAACAGATTTTGTTTGAGTTAGGTAATGGGTAGATGGGGAGAGATAGTTAATGTATTGTGAGGTGTTAGAAACTCTAGAAATGACACTAGAAGAGGGAACTATAGATGGGGAGTGTAAGTGTCAAAATCTGCAGCAAGAATGTAATAAGGAAAGAAACAATGTGAGTGTTGAGTTGAAACTTGGAAAATTTTGTATATAAAGTAGTATAGGATTGTGTAAGGGATTAAGGAGTGAAATAACATGATTTAGAGTGTGTAATTAGTGATAAAACATGTGGGAATAAGTGTAGGAACAATGGGGAAATAATGGGTGGAAGATAGAACTGAAAACAGATTTTCAAACTGAAGTACTGGGCTGGACCGGACTTGCGACCGGACTTGCAAGTTCGGTCGAGCCCAGAATCACAAAGACGGGAGCCTTCTGGAATGGACCGGACTTGCGACCGGATTTGCAAGTTCGGTCAGACCAGAAAATTCTCCCGTTTGAAACCTTTGGAATGGACCGGACTTGCAAGTCCGGTCGGCCAGAAAATTCCCGTAATGAAAGCTACTGGAATGGACCGGACTTGCGACCGGACCTGCAAGTCCGGTCGAGTCATACAAAAGAAGAAAAAAAAAAAAGAAAAATTTAAATTAAATAATAATAAAACATATATATATATGTATACCCACATATATAAATGTACATCTATCACTGTACCCATGTTAAGTAAGGAAAGGAACTTAAAGTAATGAAGAGTAAATAAATAATGTATAAGTATAAGAAGTGTAAGGACATAGTAAGTAAGCGTTAGGAAACGTAATGGGAATACGAGTTGAGTTAATGATAGTTAGATTAATCACTCGATTGTATGTATATCCTAGGATTTGATTTGTGAATACCGGAGGAACGTCGGATACAAGTACAACGGTGAACGGTATGAATTCCTCATGCCCTGTATGCTATCTTGGTTCTCGATTTGTGTGTTGTGTGCTAATTGATCACCAAATAGATAAATGCACGAATCGGAGTTAATATGCATACTGTGAATATGTAGTGTTGTATGTGTGAATATTTTTCTTAAATCTTAGTTGTATAATTCATGAAATGTATGGATGATAATGAGTGTGTGTATGTATGATATACTGTATTGTGACCGAATATGTTTGTGATTGGACTTCTAACTGATTCCTAACAAGCTAACCAATCTAACTTAAATTGGTAATTAAATTGGAATGAGTAGAAGTCCGATATATAGTTTCGGCCACGCGTGAGGATGAGGAGACACAAGAGGTTGGATCCGATTCCTGACTCTTAATCTGGTCCCGGCCCAAATCCCTTAAGTGGGTAGCATCCCGGATTGGTGAGTCAAGTAAATCCCGGTGGTGGGACGGTGTAGTCCCCGGGCCGGAGGTCATACCGACTAACATGAGTAAAAGTAAGTAAGTAAGAATGAGTAAGTAAGTAAATGGAAGTAAGTAAGCATGGTAAGAGTAAGCAATGATAATTAGTAAAAGAGTAATAAGCATTCCGATTAACCCGGATGCGTAACTTGGCTAACACTGCGAAGGTAAGCATTGTGTGCACTATTTGTATGGTTGCCTTGAATTGTATAATGTATTGTATATGCATGTATGTTGTATGTAAAGCATGTATGTATGAAATTAATGAAACATGTTTAGTGGACGTCAAATAGTCGGCGTGCCCTAGCTAGCACGCGGTATATGCGGAAGTGGTTTATACGCAGCTTTTGCTGAGCCCCTTGGGGCGATGTTTTTACTACACACAGGTACTCGAGAAGGATGAAGAGGACGAAGAGTTCTAGTTTGATTTTTTTTTTGGATTGTAAACAATGAATTATGAATGGTGTACTAAGTAGTACACGGGCTGTAGCTTTTGATTAGCCGGTGTACCATGGGTCACTTTTTGGATATTGATAGGATGGTGAATTGGTATAGATGAGTACTCGGTAGAAACTCATTCTTTGGCAAACTTGAAGGTTGTAAATGAATATACTTTGAATACTCGGTAATCCATTAATGTAGGCAAATGGTATTTGTATTCTGTAAGTAATGTTTAAGTAGCTCGTATACTATGATCATCAGACCGTGACTGTAAGTAAGGTAAGCCTAGCTAGCCGTATTGGCGGTTAACGGCGTTGTATCACCTGCCGTAGTAATAGTAGTATTTCCGCTACGAACTGATAGGATTAACAGGACGTTTAGACGATAAGCATAGGATCAATGGTAGGGGTGTTACAATTAAAAACATATACGTATTAAGTATATGGCATAGTTGAAAACTATATAATATAGTGCATGCATTGCATACATGCAACTATATACTATATGACTAAATCAAATAAAAACCACATATATAAAAATATATGTAAAAACGAGAGTACATGTAAGTATATACAATATGATTTTATTGTCATGAAATGATAAATAACAAGTGTTTTGACATTGTAAAATATATATACTATAAGTCGTACAATTACAAAATTAAAGTATAGTTCATTAAGATGGATAGAAAGATGTATAATATATGGTACAATATTAAATGGTTAAATATTAATACCATAAAACATTAGTGCATAAGCATAATACGATGCGAATTAACGTTGCATGAATACATGCAACTATATATTATAATTGTGTATTCGTATACCTAACCGGAACGGTTAAATTAATACGTAAGTATAAACGGAATATATATTCGCATACTCATGAATATAATGAATTAATCCTAACGTTTTGAAAACGCTACAACTAAGACGTTTTTGTAACTGACTTATTTAAATAAACCGAGCGTTGATAATTAATACGTACGAGTGACGAGTTCGTATAACGGTACTTTAACAAATAACAGTTGAAATCGGGGATGTAATGTCGGGAATTACTTGTGTTGTTCGGACTTACCGAGCTTAAATAAGTCATGTGGATTGACTTAATGTGTTTGACGTTTAGATCGTATCACCGTCGAAGGCGCTTGACGAGCTAGTAGTCTACTACGCAACCTAGGTCTTTGGTGAATGGATGTAAAGGGGTCTGATCTGAGATGTCCTGAGGAATTCCTCGGGCTCAGATATGTGTTGTATAATGAGTGTGATGCAAGTATGTGTGTTGTGTATGTATTGTGTTATGTATGTGATGTGTATCTGTTTAAATTCCTGCATCATTAATTGTGCGCGAACGTCCTACGTGACTAATACTACGTCGACTATAGATCGACTTATATAGAAACCATATGCGTTTAATGTGATGTGATTGCTGTGTTAGCTGACTCAACGCACCTAATACTATGACGGTAAATATGTATACTAACCTAAGTAAAATACTTAGGTACGAGACACGACATTGTCGGTCTCTAGAGCACGGCTCTAACATGTATCTGACCTAGATGACTTCTAGGCATGCGTAAGACCCTTAGGGCGGCTAATGAATGTGAACTCGTTATAACAAAAATTATACCTTCGGTATTCGACTAACTAATTAAACACATAATTGAACATTGGTGGAGGAGAATAAGTCCAGGTTAGTCACGGACTAACTGGCTGCACAGAGAGATCTCTGGAGTATTTTTCTCGGATCGGGATTAGACTCTCACGATGCCACGGGCCTAAATAGATCGTGGTCAGGTTATATCATTATTCGATACTCGGCCTGTAACACCCCAACTACAGCCATACACTTAACAACAAATTGCAGCGGACAAACTTAACTCTTCACATTACCTAACTCAATGTGTTACACGCCGCTAGCCACCCACATGGCTAACAAGGCTAATACATAAACATTGTATCGGTCTGATGGACCAGATTCCCGAGCAACTACACATTACAATCTCTTTCCATTACCAACATTCATTATTCATTTACATTCCAACTGTACCGAGTATTTACAAACAAATGCCGACAACATTTTCGGTCTTACTACACCTACAGTGACATAAGTAATTCATTAGCTACCCGTGCAGAATCAATACCCGTCCTACTCTCGGACGGTCTCCAACTCCTTGTACCTGAAACAGAATTGAAGAAAGGGTGGCCCCCAAGGGGCTCAGCACCTTTGCTGGTATGGTAATCCCGCAGCCCGCATGCTACCGGGCCACGCACAACTAATTGTCGTCTAAGCATGCGGTTGATTATGTTTGAATCATGCATGTAAACTATAAACACACAACCCATTACATTCCACAACAAAGGGGCTCAACAAAACAGAAACACATCTATAACTGATAAATCACTCATGTGTTCCTTAACCCCTAGAGGGACTCTCTCTAATGGAGCTATTCCTTAATAGACGACACTTACCCACCAATCGGGTTATCCTCAACGCCTCTTATTATAAGCTGGGATTCATATCCATGATCCACATACTCTACATTTTAACGCACATATAACATCACATCGCAATCAGAATTGCAGCGCAACAATAACACATAACATAACGGTAACGGTTCTCTTACGAACCGACCCAAACATAGTTAGTTATCTTGGTAAGCCTAGAGAATGAAAACACCCCCATGATAAGCTTGTTACATCACTCATTACAGTCCTGTTAGTCGGACGAGTAACTTAACTTAAAGATGGATCGGATATAGTGATCCGAACACACCGTACATATTCCCAAACCGACGTGAGTCAGAAAAGCCTTGGTTAAGCTTAAGGGTGATTGAAGACCAACGAAGGAAAACAACCAACAGAGAGGGAGCTAAAGAAACTGTATATACATCAACTCCCAACAACGCGCGACCGGAACAACCGGATTCCTCACCCCCCAGTTAGCACTTGTTAGAAGTCTCATTATAGGACTTAGTACATTAATTCACAGATAGATGGTTAGGTCTAGTTGACACACACCACAAGGGTAGTGAAATATTAACACGCACAAAACAAACACATAACTAACTCACGCATAGTCGTGGTTAGAACGTCCTTAGGTTGGAAACATTATTACCGGATACCGTTCTCTTACATTTACCTAATAATGGTTAACTAGCCTTTCATACGCATTCGAGGTTACCGGTATCGGTACGCAAACATACAACAACAACAACGACTGTAAACTCGTTTCATGATTTATCTTTTAACGTGGAAAACATACAGAAAAAACACATTGGCATACAAGCCGGTGTAATCCGGTAGGACACAGGTTGCAAGAAAACCATACCTGTCACCACGGCCCACTATATCGTGTCCTTTTAGGTTCCTCGAACAAATCCCGTACAACTAGCAACATCACAATACCTTTATTAACATTGGGGTAACATGTTTGTTTAACGTCTAATGCGCCCATGGTTAACCCCGTTAACTAGTTAAATAACTTCACATTTTTTATAACTTGTTTTATTTTCACATTTCTCTACAACTTTTCACCCAGTTAATTGTCATTGTAACTCACCTAACTTGTCCTTAACAACCTTATAACATCATTACTTATCAATCCCCATCATTAGACATCATTTTATAACCTTAATTAGCATTTTAGAGTGGTCCGGGACTTGGTCCTTACCTTAAGTCCCGGACCAATATGTAAATGAACTCTCGGGTGAAAAACTGTACTGTCCCGGACCTTGTACCGACCCCAGTCCCGGACCAAGTCATTGATGCAACTCTCGGCCCTTTTTTGTGTATGGTCGGGACTTAACCCTGGAACCCAAGTCCGGACCGAAGCTACAGATTTCTATATTTAGCATTTTTCAAGCCTTGTTCCACTCATTCTCTTCACCCATTGTTACCCAAACTTCACACATGTACTTAGGCATATTCTAATACCAAAATAACACTTTGATTCACCTTAAAACATTGTCCAACTTGTTACCCACTTTCCTTACAAAATCTTTTAACACTTGTAACATTTTCCAATTGGTCTTCTAAGTGGTGTTTCACACTATAATGACCACTATACCAAAATGTTTCCTCACCACCATAACATCATCTCCCAAGCATCCTTCCTTACTAACCAAATCTTCTTTTTTCACAACTTCTTAAGATTCCTTTTCAAATCCTTACCTAAACATTATTCCCTCCTTGTACATCAACATTACCTAAACCTTAAACAAACTCCTCCAAGACTTTAGTACATTCCAAAAACACCCATTGGATTTCTAGAACTTCCAAGATATTTCCTATATCCTTGTAGCACCCTAGGACACCTTAATACATGTTTCTTCCCTACTAAAACATTTATTCATTCCTAACACTTCCTAGTCCACCAAAGCTCATTTAAACACTTAAAACTTCTTATACATTATCCAAATTTTGCCATGGGTTCTACTAGCACATCAACACACCAAAACACATAGTTTTCACCATTAAACATTCAAGAACACCTAAATCATCAAGAACCTTCTCACACACAACACTTCACCAAATTTACACTACATCACAATATAGTGCATAATTTAAATTGCTTGGCACTTAGGCCCTTAAATAACATAAACCATACACACTGAATTTCCACATGTATATATATTGCCTTTGACCTGCAAATACACTCAACATCACATATGCCCTTTAATAATCTCCTTAAGAATAATTCACTAGCTCATTTGCCATTGGCTCCTTAGGTATTTTATTAAGCAAATCAAGCTCATTTTCCTAAGGCATTTAAACTACATTGAGATAGTTTGTTTACCTCTTTTTCCTCTCAAACTTCTTTCTTGTTTCCTTGAACCAGAAATCAGCAAGGAGTTTGATCACTTGTCAACTTTCTAATCAATATACAAGAAAGACAATGAGAATTCAAACGTCATGCCCAAACACATTAATAAACCCTAGGTTATAGATGTTTATTTAAAACATTAAGGTAATTGTTTTACCTTGGAAATAGAAGAGAGTTTGAATAAGTGACAAGAGAGGACTCCACCAAGCCCTAGAATGATTGAAATGAAGCTAGAGCAAAGCAAAGCAAGATAAAGGCACCATTAATGGTGATTTTGGCCAAGCATAAAAAATGAATGAAGGAAATGTTGTTTTCATTGGTTTTCCTTACCTTGAATCCAAGGTGATCAACATGGCATAAAAATATAAGCTCAAGATCCTTCATGGAGGTTCTCCTTGGCACCGAAATGGAGGCTTTGGCACTTTGAAAAGATGAAGTTGAAGAGCTTGGCAAGACAAAGAGAATGGTGGTCTTAGATTTTGATTTGGTGTATGGAGCTAGGAATTACAAGAGTTAAAGATGGGGAATGGTGTGTGAGCTGTAGCAGCCGATGGAGAAAGGAAGAAGAAGGGTTGGGGACGGTGGGTGAATGAAGAAGGAAGGAAAAGAATGAAAGAAAACTAGCTTTGTTAAGATATTTATGTAAAAGTAAATAGTACCCTTACTTTATTACTTTCCTCCTTTAGAAAAATCAGCCAAGTGTGGTGAGTCACCACATAAAAACTGGCCCCCTTAGTAGTTTAGGATGATTCATGGTCTTTGTTGACCAATAACATAACTTACATTGACTTATATTATAAACTAGCTTAATTTAGTTACTATTCACAAAACAAGGCACATAGTTGTGAAATTTTTGATTTCCCATTGATTTTTAAAATTCCTAATGTGATACTAAGTAGTACACATGTTAATTAAAGAGTAATGATGGACATTTAGCCACTCAAAACTCATTTACAAGACAATTTTTCAAAAATGTGCTTTAAGACTCCTTAAAGCACATTTTGTGTTTTAACTTGTTTTTAAGCTTGGTTTTCTTTGGTAATTGGTTTAATGCGTTCCTTAACATATAAATAAGGTCTTGGTAAGCTTATTAGGTCTTAACCAAACTTATCCCAAGCTTAGAGCACATTTTCGCCCATATTGGTTTTAAGGTATTTATTTGCGTTTTCTATGGTTTAAATTGTTCACTAATATTTCTAAGGCACTTTTTAGCCTTAATATACCATATTTAACATTTGAATAACATTTCTAGGGTTGGGGTACCTCACACCCAGTCTAGGGCAAATATTTGCTTAGTTTGACTTTATGGTGTTTTCTTCGGTATAGATTGTCTACCATATGCTTCTAAGGACTTATTTAGCCTAGAATAACCATAATCACATATTTAATTAACACTCAATAGTTTGGGGTATTTCAATCTACCCCCCTTAAAAGAACTTTGTCCTCGAAGTTCACAGTTTCCCTCATATCCTTACATTGGAATCCGGGAATTCCTTGCAAATAAACTTCCATAACCAAACATAACTTATATCACAACCTCGGACTTAACGGTCCGGGAAACATTTCCACATCCATACATAACATAACATATTCACATGATAACCTCGGACTTAACGGTCTGGGTACCTTAACATCATTTGTACGCACATAACAACCCTTAGACTCTTAGGTCTGGGTAACATAACAACATTCGGGCTCATAGGCCCGGGTAACATAACCAAATCAGAACCCAACCATATTAGGACTCAAGGTAAAAATAATATTTATTACACATACCACACAATATGTCTTAGCATGTATAGCAACCAAAAATATCTCTTATATACACTGTGATCCCGCAGATTCCCTGGGAGATCAAAACAATCACTTAATCTTAACATATATACTTCCCATGTCACCGGTCCGAAGACAAAGGCTCATACGTCCTCGGCTCGTGAGCAAGTACTACAAAAGTATTCTTTGTGAGGTTAAGTAAGAGAACTTTCTTTATTTAAAGTATCTGTCGAAGGTTTTGAAAATACCAATTGAAATCCTTTTGAAAACGCAATACAACTCCAAGTCCAATTTATGCTCTTTGCATCTTTCCTTAGTGTGGTTATTTGTGACCACTTATAGGGAGCTTCAAGAATCATCCAACCCTGATGTGATCAGCATCAGTGTTGAACTATCCTTCCACCCCAATTTGTGTTCGGCTTCCCTTGGTCACATGCAAATCAAGTTCCACCTCCCACTTCATTTTCAAGCACCATATAATACACTCATTTCCAATTTTCTATCTTTTACTCTTTCTAGTCATAATCATTACATCTCCAAAGGATAGAACTCCATCTATCAGTTATCTCCATTCACTGTAATCCTGTTACCTAGGGAATCTTATTCTCACTAGGTTCTATGTCGGTTTCATACCCTTTCATGAATCACTAATTACATATATAATATTTATCAAAATACAACACACGGATTACATTTATACACTGTCGGGGTTTTTGTTCCCCGGGAGTTTCTTTACTCCCTTATACTTGTACTACCACACAACAATTAATAAAGTAGTCACACTTATCACAATGGTATTTCGCATCTTCTGTGCAAAATTACCACAAGTAAACCATGAATGAATGCGTATCTTTATGTAACGCACGTACCAATCATCCAAACAAATTATTTTGTGCTATGCACAACATAGTTCACGTACACTTGTACGGTAAAACCCAATAAGCGGTTTCGCGCTCTACCCCCTTTAAAAGGGATTACACCCACGTAATCAATCACAGAACATTGGTTCAAAATGCTCCGCCTTCGTGAAGCGTTTTAACTTCCACGCGGTCTGTTATACAATGCATTCCAGTTAGAGGATCTTAACCATATTGGCGGTTTAGTCCCTAAACACAGAATTCACATTGGAGTCTATTTAACTCATAACCGGTTTCGATTCTGGCCTGTGAGGCTTCTAGGCGTTAATAATTAGCCATTTCGTATTAACAATGCATGTTCGGTATCTGAAACATGGGTTCACTGACCTTTGCTGCGCAACTGTTATAACTTTAGAGCTCAGTTTGCCCCATTCGTTATTGCTACTGTATGGTACAACTCCGATTTATCACCTTTATCTTGGTAATTAAGGTTTCTCAACCGATGCGTGGTATTTCTTACCGTGCCCGAATTCGGTGAGTTACAAACTTTCTATCCACTTCCATGATAATTTACTGTGTATACTGCTATGTATTTCACACTGATTGACTTGATAATCAGGCCTCCACATTTGGTTTTGTACATGTATTCTTTCCTTAGTACGACCCTGCATTTCCTATGCATCGGTCATTATAGCGTTCTAAGTCTCTTTTTACTTCCACCACAATCAACATTTTCCAAATTCCTAACGATCTCACTCGATCAATACTGCGCAAGTACAATACCAAAACACTCAGTCATACAGAGTGTAGAGGCGTAAACTCTCGGCAGTAAATCTCTTATGGGATTGTAATAGGAATTTACACTGTGTTTCACTGAGATTCTTATCTCATAATACTGGCTACCGGCTTACTGCTTGGTTCATTTGCTATCACTTACTGTTGTATCTCCACTGGGTTTAACTCATAACTCTACTCATTCACCATTTTATCATTTAACAATACTTATACAACGGTCGCTTATTGCACACCGTATCCTCTTTCATCATACAACATCAACTTACACTGCATCCGTTATTATATTAGCTTCCGCCATTACACTAGGTTTGGCCACTTATTCGGCTGATTGCTGAATACGCTATTCTTCGAGTCCTTATGCTCTTTGAGCGCTGTTCACTACACATTTAGCATCACACACCTATGGTGGTTGCTATTAGACTTATTACTCTTCCGGTCTCCATAACTGCTACCAATACTTCCTTTCGTATTATTCTAATACACATCATTCTTGGGTAATAACAGTATAGTCAATCCTTAACATGTTTCTTGAACTTGGTTCACATAACTACCGCTTCCTCGGTCTCACAATATTGAGAGGTATCCCCACTCTTAAAACAATGATTTGTTCTCCACTCCATTTACTTGTACAACATAAACTTCTGCAATCGGTTAAATTTATATAACATATCTTGTTTGTGGCTTATAAGCCTTATTGCCTTGAGCTCCGCTCATTGTAGGCTGTTCACACACATTTACTTCTCTGTACAACATTACATGGTTTAGAGGTTGTATTGGGCTCCATGATAAGGTCGTTGCATCACGATTCCTTCCAAGTTGTCTCTTGGCAACTTAGGGTCCTACTGTTAAGTGGGTTCCCTTAGGTGTTTAAACCGAGTAATTGTTTCAACTCTTACGTTTCTGTCACATTATTTCATCCAACAATTGTTAAATCCAAACACCCCTCAAGGATTGCTCCCGGGTGTTGCTAAGTTATGCCGTCACATCTGGCTTGCACTTATTGGTACATTTAATAAACTACGCCGTTATGTGTTCTTACTGGGCTTGCTATCCTCTTCTCTGAAGATCGATACTCTCTGATAGTCCAGGTGATCGTTCCGGGAGTTTATTCCCGCCCGTTGCACATTATTGTGTCCACATTAGGCATCTGCCTTGCCATGTATAGGCTGGGTCACCGTTCCAGCTATCATGTTTTATCCCTTGTGACCCTTAAGACATATGCTATGTCTTACTTAACAGTCAGTGCACTTCATGTTTCCTAACTCTTAAACATTTCCTTGAAACAATTTCACTAATTCCTTAGTCTCGTTTGCTTAACTGGGTTCTTTTACTTCCACCATTCGTGGTAATCCATTGCTCTTGTTTAACCTTTTCTACTGACCGTAGTATGGAGTCGACTACTTCCCGTGTTCCCTACTTTACTCGTGTAAATATGTGGGGTACCCTATTGATACATTGCTACTTACCCGACTAACCCATAGGTAGGTCTGTCAGGTCCACATGCTCCTACCGGAGTGCAGTCGTCCCACATTACAGTTGGTACACTCGTAGTGTCCGTCACACGCCTAGGTGAAGTATTCTGTTGTCAACTCCCTTACATTGTCCCGTGACAATATACATTCCGTGCTTCCCGAACTTAATCAAGGGAAAGTTTGTCCACTGTTGTATTATTATGAACTCAATCCATTCCCTCGGGTTGCTATCCTTGGGTTTTACCGGTTCCCGTCCGGTTGTTCAAAGGTAAACTGGGTATAACTTGCCTACCGTGTGGCACTAAGGCCGGTGTAGGTCCTCTGGTTTAAGGAAGGTTAGAGGTAAATATTGGTTTTAAAGAAAATTTGGTTTTGAAAGAAAAATTTTCATGGTTTCACAACGTCTTCTTGCCTTAACCAAGTCTAGCATCTTGCTGACTGGTTTATTCCCACATACATTGGTTAGGCTGTTAAGCCCTTCCACGGTTATAATGATCTCCATTAACTTCATGTTACTTCACTAAGTGCTTTGTATTTGCTAAAAATTTTCCCGAACAGCCCTGTTATAGCAGCACTTGCCATGGCAAGTGCGCCATGCTAACTGGCTATCGGTTAAACACACACACCGGTTGCGGTATTATTCTTACCCGCACTGTATTCAATGGCCTTATCGGCCCTTACTTTGATCTTACAGTCTTAACTATAAATCTTCTGGGCGACTTCTCACTGTCTTCTCATGAAAACCCTTAACTAGGGTGTTTCCCATTCTGGAGACCCCTTTTTCTTAGTACTGTAGCTTGTTCGTACCCGTTCCACGCATTTATCGTGGCTACTGAGACTTGTCTCTTGTTTTGGGTACCACGTTGTAGTTCCTCAATCGGTTGGTATACCGTTGGTGTATTATTTAATAACTGTGGTTCCGTAGACTCTCGTCTCGGGTTTCATTACTTCACTTCTTGCCTGTTGCGCAGTTGGTGCGTTGCAAGCTGGTTGTTCTCGACTGCTCGGCATGTCGACCCAGGTTGCCGGAAATTCTATTCTCCTATGCATAGGATTCTTCATACTTCGCTATTAAATGCAGTTAACATTGTTCAGATGGAAACCGTCTCCGGGATTCCCAGTTGTCGGGATCTACCGTATGACCGGTTCTCCGTACTTACAAAGGTGTTTAATAATAGCTAGATCGGGCTTTCCCGAATAGGAGAGGACTTTCATCTCTCTGGCGTCCTTTCCCAAGTTATAAAATAGGGATTGTGGAGGGTGGGAAGGATATTGTAGGTTTCCAGTACACACTGGTAATTCCTAACTAGTGTATCTCTCACGCTATCACTCAACCCTTAACCCAAAGTACTAAAATCCTAACTTGGTACTTCCTAAGCTCGGTAATTCAGTCATCAGAGCGATACTTCGCTCTGATACCACTTTTTGTAACACCCCAACTACAGCCGTACACTTAACAACAAATTGTAGCGGCAAACTTAACTCTTCACATTACCTAACTCAATGGTGTTGCACGCTGCTAGCCACCCACGTGGCTAACAAGGCTAATACATAAACATTGTATCGGTCTGATAGACCAGATTCCCGAGCAACTACACATTACAATCTCTTTCCATTACCAACATTCATTATTCATTTACATTCCAACTGTACCGAGTATTTACAAACTAATGCCAACAACAATTTCGGTCTTACTACACCTACAGTACATAAGTAATTCATTAGCTACCCGTGCAGAATCAACTACCCCGTCCTACTCTCGGACGGTCTCCAACTCCTTGTACCTGAAGCAGAATTGGAAGAAAAGGTGGCCCCCAAGGGGCTCAGCACCTTTGCTGGTATGGTAATCCCGCAGCCCGCATGCTACCGGGCCACGCACAACTAATTGTCGTCTAAGCATGCGGTTGATTATGTTTGAATCATGCATGTAAACTATAAACACACAACCCATTACATTCCACAACAAAGGGGCTCAACAAAACAGATAACACATCTATAACTGATAAATCACTCATGTGTTCCTTAACCCCTAGAGGGACTCTCCTCTAATGGAGCTATTTCCTTAATAGACGACACTTACCCACCAATCGGGTTATCCTCAACGCCTCTTATTATAAGCTGGGATTCATATCCATGATCCACATACTCTATATTTTAACGCACATATAACATCACATAGCAATCAGAATTGCAGCACAACAATAACACATAACATAATGGTAACGGTCTCTTTACGAACCGACCCAAACATAGTTAGTTATCTTGGTAAGCCTAGAAAATGAAAACACCCTTATGATAAGCTTGTTACATCACTCATTACCGTCCTGTTAGTCGGACGAGTAACTTAACTTAAAGATGGATCGGATATAGTGATCCGAACACACCGTACATATTCCCCAACCGACGTGAGTCAGAAAAGCCTTGGTTAAGCTTAAGGGTGATTGAAGACCAACGAAGGAAAACAACCAACAGAGAGGGAGCTAAAGAAACTGTATACATCAACTCCCAAACAACGCGCGACCGGAACAACCGGATTCTTTACCCCCCGGCTAGCGCTTGTTAGAAGTCTCATTATAGGACTTAGTACATTAATTCACAGATAGATGGTTAGGTCTAGTTAGACACACACAAGGGTAGTGAACATATTAACACGCACAAACAAACACATAACTAACTCACGCATAGCCGTGGTTAGAACGTTCCTTAGGTTGGAAACGTTATTACCGGTGTAACACCCCTACTACGCACTTAGCAACCATATGAAATCGTAGCGGAATTAAATAACTAACCAAACACTAAACGGGTCGGTGTTACACGCCGTTAGCCACCCACGTGGCTAACAAGGCAAAATACGTACACATTGTACCGGTCTGATGATCAGACTCCCGAGCATAGAACTAAAGCCATAAATACATCATATACAATACCGAGTATTTAATTACATTCCATCACTGTAAACTGACATTATACCGTCACTGTAGTAACAACAGAACCAAAACATAACGCCACGGGAGCACAGGCGCATCCCGGGCCTATCATCCAAAATAACCAAAGGTATGACATGACCTAGATCTACAGCCACTTTGCTTCTTCGATCCTCTTCCTGCAATATAAATATGGAGCCCCCGAGGGGGTCAGCAACCCTTGGCTGGTATGGTTAACGCGCAGCCCATTGGCTACCGGGATACGCGCAACTACTTGTCATGATAACATGGCATTGATTTTACACAAACAACATATATAGCATAGCAAGAAATATTGCTTAGCACAACAACACATACATAGTGGGAACACTTCACTTAAAAACAAACCAAGAAGGTTAGTCAACATCATAAGCCTAGAGAATGGTTCACCCTCATGTTAAGCTTGTTACATAAACTCATTACCGTTCTGTTAGTCGAACGAGTAACTTAACTCACAGATGGATGCAGAACGTTTATATCGTGAGTTGTTAGAACTGGTGTAATTAATAAAAGAAAAGAAATTAAAACTCAAAATATCCGTCGGGCTGCAAATAAAACCCGGTCGCAGTAGTATAGTAAAACAGAAGCGGCCGGGGTCAAACCGTGGGACTTATAGCGAGATAAAATAGTTCCTAAGCTTGTCACAAAAGGGGGGAAGTTAATTGACTTGTTTTAGAGAATTTAAATAGCAGAAAAGATAGCTGAGTGCAGATGAATTAAAAGGAACTCCGGGTTCAGGTTTCTATAAACTGATTAATTATGCTATCCCTACCGGTTAAATATGATAGTTTGGCAAAAATTCCTGTTATTATCTTAAGGACTAAGTCATAGACTCATAAGAACTCGTTTACCAGAAAATGCTCGGTCTAATCAAGGTTCAAGCAATACTTATGTAAACGGACGTTAAGTTCGAGGAATTATAATTGCATCTGAAAATACTAACCTATTAAATCATAATAAGCTTTCTCCAGATTTACGGCTTAATTAACCTGTCTATTTATCACCGGTCTGATCAAAATAGACTTTGGAAAGCATTTTAATAAATTCATGTAATTTATTAAAATGGCGAGTGATAAACTTTAAACGTAACAAACTGTATTTATTTTAACCGGTAGAAATATTGATTACATAATTAAACAGACTAAAGCTAAACCTTCACCCGGAGCAAATCCTCCTTAGCCTGACATATTAACTGGTAATAAGTCAGACAGAGGTTGGACGTAATAATAATACGGAGGCGTGAATGGTGAATGGAGAAATGAAGATAACGAAGAGTGGAACATGTACGTAGGTTATTGTATGTGGAATGAGTGAATTGGAGTGTTTGAGTTCTGGGGACTGAATGGTGTGTTGTGATGTACGGGAGAGAATTACTGGAAGAGAATGGAATGAGGTGAGCGATGGTTTGATTTTCTGGTTTTCTCCATACGCCTGTTTAAGGTTGTAGGAGCTCAGTTTATATAGAGGAAGGGAAGAGGTAATCTGGAGGGATTGATTGCAAATTGACTACTCATTTATTGTAGGGGACAGAGCTGAAACGTGTGAGGAAATTAAGGTAGGCGGTGCGGAGTAGATGGATATGGCAGAAGCGAAGTTGCAGACGACGGGTGAAGAAGAAAACTGGCGCGCGCGATTGATTCTTAGTCACGTCCGCCTCACGTCCGCCTCTAGCTAGGCGGTTGCAAGTGTGTCCGCCTCACGTCCGCCTCTAGCTAGGCGGTTGCAAGTGTGTCCGCCTCACGTCCGCCCCATTTCAGGCGGTTGCCTTATGTTGGTCCGCATCTGAGTCCGCCTAAATGCATGCGGTTGCATGTATATGGTCGTGACTTATTTTCTTCAAACTTTGACCGGCTCTAGATTCTTCGTTTGGACTCGGTTTTCTGAGCCGTTTGCGTCCATACATTCGTCTCTTCGTCTACTTCACTCCCATCTTGGTTTTCCTCATGTTAAACTAATAAATTTGTGAGATAAACAATAAAACATAAACTAGAGGAAAACAAACCGAAGTGGAGAAATGAGCAAGAAAAGTGCTAATATTATATATGAAATACACCTATATAACATGCTCATTTGGACACTTATCAATGGATCGGATATTATGACCCGAACACACCACACAAACACATGTTCCCCCTAGACCGATCATAAGTCAGAATAGGTAAGCTTTGGATGAAGCTAACGGGAGATCGAACGCCAAATAAAGGAGAACAACCTTAACATTATAAGAGTCAAATCTGATACAGATATCTACTCTTATACATACATGCGTGACCGGAAAACCGGATTCCTCACTCCCCAGTTAGCACTCGTTAGAAGTTCAATGTTGGAACTTAATAACAAATCATAACATGTGGTTAAGTCTTGTTAGACACACGCAAGGGATATGAGTCACACCTTAACATCACAATAATATAAACAACTGTAAACTCATTACATGACTTAAGTCTTACAAGGTCATGAACATACAGAAAAACAAACAACACACAAGCCGGTGTAAACCGGTAGGTAACAGACTACAAGAAAACCATACCTTGGTCCTTGCTTCGACTGGTTTCCACCTTTGGAGAATCCTATACACATTTAGTAACGTCAGTTAATTAACGTACTAGTCCGTTGATAACTTATTACTTCACATTTCTAGTTATTTAACTTTCACATTTTATTACAACTTCTCACCTTTTAAATTGTCATTATAACACACCTAACATGCCTTAGACAACCTTATAACATCATTACTTACTAATCCCCATCATTAGGCATCATTATTTAACCTTAAACTTAACTTTTTAAGTGGTCCTAGACTTGGTCCCCAACTAAGGTCCCGGACCTTGTCATTGTAAAACTCTCGGGCTGATTTCAGGTAGTGGTCCGGGACTTCATACAGGTCCTAAGTCCCGGACCAATGTAGGCAAAACTCTCGGGGGTATATTAGGGGGTGGTCCGGGTCTTAGTACAAGACCTAAGTTCCGGACCACAACGACTTAGAAACTCTCGGCCTCTTTTAATGCATGGTCCGGGACATTACCCAAGACCTAAGTCCCGGACCACTGCTACAGATTTTACATTTTAACATTTTTCTAAGTTTTGTTGCAATGGTTCTCCACATCCATTAAATGTATAAACTTCCCAAATGATCTTAGGTATATTCTAATGCCAAAATACCATCTTAAACTCACCTAGTTCCTTGTCTAACTTGTTACCCATTTCCTTATAAAATTCACCGACACTTATAACATTTCTTACTAGGTTTCTAAGTGGTGATTCTCACCTATGATAACCACTATCCCAAAATGCTTTCTCACCACTATAAAATCATTTCCCAAGCTGAAAACGTATAATTTGGTTCTACACGTTAACATCGAGAGACTATAAACCAAACACCAAGAAATATAGTGGTTCGGCCAATGATCCGGCCTACATCCACTTCTAGACAATATCTTTATTCCTTCTTTTGGTATTACAAGTTTAGAGAGCTTCCTAGTGTTTTCTCTCTCTTCTCATATTATTGTCCTCACAAGTGAGCCCCCCCTCTCTCTATTTATAGACTTTCTAGGGTGAAGTCTATCCCTTAACCCTTGTACATGTGGTAGTGTGAGGTACGGGGTATGAAGCCCGGATGCGGAATACGAGACGCGGGATGTGGCGCCTGGTTGTAGAGTGCTGAGTGCGGGATCCGGGACCCAGTCATAGAGTGCGGGATCCGGGATCCAGTCAAAGAGTGCTGGATGCAGGATGTGAACTCAGCCATGAGGCCTAGAACCCGGATTGGTGCTTGGTGCCTAGATTGGAGCCCGAACAAGGTCCTGAAGTGGGCCCGGGGCCTGAACTGGGACCTAAGGTTTGGACCGTCTTGTCCCTTCTGTCTCATCATATTTTGACCCTCTTCATCAGTCCCACAAGTTCTACTTTTGGGCACTTTAAAAAAAAAGTGGAACTTACAAAAAGAAGATAAAAATTTACATGCTTTCTACCTTTTCTTTCTCCTATCTCCTAGTCCCACAAGTTCTTTTTCTTTAACCTTTACAAAGAAAAATGAACTTACAAAAAGGTCTGGTATGATTAATACAGTCAAAGTTCCACAAGTGTTTTTACTTCTGATAAATTGGAAATTCTGGGACATAAATCTTTGAGACAGTATATCTTGACTGGTGGATCCTTTGATGTTCTGATATACACTATTTAAGAAGGCCGAAATCCGGAAGTCCAGAAGTCCATAATAAGATCTTCATAAAGAAGACCAATGGTTCTTTTATTAAGAACCATTCCCTTTTTGAAGGGGTAAAATAATATGATGATTAAATCTTTGCTTATACTAGCCAAAGGATGAGAATTCCCTTAAAGGGAGAATAGAGATAATATATTTTCCCAACTTTGCTTATGCTAGCCAAAGGATGGTACTTGTGATTCAAGTATGGTATGGCGTCCCACACCTAACAATTTCACCCATTACAGGCGACCAGAGCTCCTGATGGGTCCAGAGGTGGGTTTTTGGTTGGCTCGATGGCCGGGTTTCTTTTCAACCCAAGGTGGCTCTATGGCCGGGTTTCATTTCAACCCAAAGTGTTACTTTTCAAGGCATGATAGCCTGTAGGTGTTACTTTCAAGGCATGATAGCCTGTAGGTGTTACTTTCAAGGCATGATAGCATGTTGGTGTTACTTTCAAGGCGTGATAGCCTGTAGGTGTTACTTTTCACCATGAATATGCAACTTTGTTGCAGAAATTCCATGGGTAGGTGTTACTTTCTAGGCTCGATGACCTTTGTTCTTGCTTTCTCTAAATACCTCAGGGGGGGATCAGTCCCCTGGCAAAAAGTACCTGCACTTGTTTTAAAAGCTTTTGTTAGCTCTTTTAAGACAGATAGTAGAAGATAATGGTATGTTACAAGTGCTGTAACTATACAGTATTTCAAAGTTTATGACTTCTAATTATTATTTATCATGTGCAACATGATCAGTAATAGTTTAAGGCATCAAATCAGTTTGCAATTGAGGATAAATTAGCTCAATAGAACTATGTAATAATGGATAAGTCTGGTAACCATATACCCTTTCAAATGACATGCAATGGTGAGGGTATCAAACATATTTAGAATCATGCATTTAGTTAACGCTGGACGAAGCATTCTATAATCAAAATAGTCAAGAGCTTGACTCAATGTGGTTTTATGAATTTAAACATTCTTAACATGCTTGTTTATCAGCTGGAAATATAGGCAATAAATCGGCCTAGACATTGTTTGTGCAGTTGCTTGATATTTGTGTCATAGTGCCCGGGAAGAACAAGACAAGTGGGTGAGTTATGAACACTATTTCCAAGAAGCATGATAGGAGTGGGCAAGGTATACAGTTTTTCATATGTAGAATTTTGACAGCAATAAGACAAAATGGTGTATGAGCATTTTTAAGAGAGCTAAGGACAACACATTGTTTAACTATAACGCTATTTGAATAGCAGCTGTAAAAAGCTGCCCAAATCAGGTGGGTGGGTACCAATATTTGGTAACTGCAGAACTATAAGGTGGCACAAAACATCGGTGAAAACTGAAGTAAATGAAGTTTCATCAGGGTGTATTGCCGAACAGTAGCTTGTTCATAACAACATATGTTTGGAGCAAAGTAACTACAATATCACGATCACGAACTTCAGGAGGGAGTAGAAAAAGTTTTCAGAGTGATAAATTTGAAAAAGCATTGGGAATAAATAATGATGCTTAAAGTAAAGACTGATACGTAGTAAAATTTCTGCAAAAATGACGCAGGCAACAACAGTAAAACATAACTGTAGTACTCTCGCTAGCAACAAAGCCTGGCTGTAAATCAAGCAAAACGAAGGAAACCTCCTAGATATTTATTAAAACAAATGAGTATGAGTATCATTTGAGGTACCAAACAAACAAAGTTTTATAGGTTTTATTGAAAATCAAACAAAGTTATCTACAGATATCAAACCTTCTTTTACAGCAGAAGCTACCAAAAGAAACTCATTGCTAAAAGCTTTAAATTAGAGGATGAATGCAGTAGTAGTGTAAACGGTGACAAGAAGTTTTACTAGAGCTTGCAGATACTAGTGAAGAATGAGCTTAACGAGATAACTGTAGTACATAATTCTTTGCAAGATTTAGATCTGCTTCCTCGGTTTAGACTGAATAAAGCGCAAGATGAAAGACTGTGAAGTTGTTTTTTTTAAAAAAAAATGCAGTAGTAAATAGTAGCTAACTTTGGTAATATCTAAAGAAGCATTAGCAGCAAAGATCTAAAGTAAAACGGGACAGCCTTTAAAAGATGTTGCCGGAAGTATAATATAAGATTTCAGGAGCAAAATGGCAGTGAACCAGAGATAATACAAAACAGAATGTTATTTCTTATTTGACGACAGTAGATTAAGGTTTTAAAAGTTAAACACAAATAGTTCTTTATTGACGGCGAATGTATCTGATAAAACGTACAACAAGAAAGAGTAGTGAAAAGAAGCAAGAATCAATCTTAATAAACTGATTAAAACACAGAAAACAAATGGCGGAAAGGACATTTTGAGACAAGTATATTTAATCGACAATAAGAATTAGAAGCAAAACTGCTTAGTTCAGGGGATGAAAAGCTGTTTGAAATGAGGTCTAACAACCCTGCAGTAATGATGCTCAAATTTGTAGAGAAGCAAATAACATCGCGGTTGTACATGTACTGAGCAAAATTTATAATGACAGAGAAAACAACAGTAGAATGATCATCTGTTGTTATTTGTCAGTAAAGAATTGTGTGAAGTCTGAAATTCAGATCATAGTTGAGACAGAATACCAAATTACTCAACAAGTATTGAAAACAGAATAAGATGTCTACAATAGTTTCCTGTAAGCTCCAAACGCATTTTTGATTCAGCCAAAATTGACGGGAACAAGTGTAGATATGGGTAATAAGGCATTTTTCTGAATCTCAAAATGTTTAGACTGTACACTCTTAAGTAGTATGAACATTTTTCAAAACATTCAAGCTGTGTTTACTGAGACTATTGAATCTACCACTTTCAAAACTATTGTAACAGAGAGAGGTTCAATATCTGGATGGAACCAAATCAAAAAGGCTTTTACATTTGCTTGCTTAAACAGTGGTAAAATGGATTTGTAGAGTTTGTTTGTGAATGGCTTTGAAATATGGCAATGCGATATTTAAAGGTTTCAAAATAGACAGCAAATTCAGTGACTAGATTCACGCAAAAAGCTCCAACAGAAAATCAGATGATAGCTGCTTGTGTATCCTTATCAGTAATAGCATCATAGGATACTTAGGTTATTAGCTGCTCGACCCCATCGACTGTCTAAACTATACGGCGGATTAAACAGTTTTAAGACTAAGGTGCACATATGTGATTTCTTATGCCAGATAGTGCATACATGAATATTTTCAGAGAATACTGGAGAGTTTTCAAACGGTTATATAAGAGACTGAGACAATACGATGAGTCACTATGCTTTAATCGCAGAGGAAATTGCAATCTATGTTATAAACAAAAACCAAGTTCAGAATTGTTACCTTATTTCTTGAGAAGAAGGGATTTTGAAAGAAAAGAACAGTGGGATGAACCTGCTCCGAGTTTACTCTCCATGGAAATTCTGGAATTCCTCGTATCTTTCTTTTGAAGGTTGTCGACTGGTTGCTTTGACATCGGCCGGTCATTTTGAAGAGAATCGACTGCCCGGTCATCCTATGTATTGCCCGGTCGGGGAGGTTGTGGCCTGGTTAATAGCGCCACCGCCTAGAATTATGCCCGGTCAAGGAGCTTCCGGTCGTTGTCATCCGGCTTCCGGCCAAGGAAATTCTGATCAGAGGCTGTCCAAAATAGCAGCAGCATACGCAACAGGTGTGAAACGACAATTTTAAAGTAAGTACTTATAGCAGTCTATACAAGCTGTATATGCATGAAAACTGTTGCCTTTCAGCAGAAAACACCTCTTTTGAAAAAAGTGCAATAGGAGGTAATTATTCTTTCTTATGATAGTTCATAGGAAACATACTTTAATGGAATAGAATTCAGGTCAAGGCTGACCATAAACAACAGATCAATTCCATTTGGTTAAATAATTAGATTATGCTCCTTTAAACAACTTAATGTGATGGAAAATGGAAGCTTAAAACTGCTGTAACAGGCATAGCTAGTGGAACGACTGGAACCAAAAATACTAGGGAAATCATACCAGCAATTTTTACCAACAGTGGTCAGGCATAATTTTTTATGAACGAAGAAGAAAAACTGAAGCAGAGCACTTTTTAACAGTAGTTGCTTGTACAAAAACTGAAGCAAAGATGTATATAGGATATTTTTTTTAATGTATCAGAAATCATCCAGGAATGTGAAATGTTAAACAGCGTTTAAACACCTGTCCATGTTTTGGTGCAGAAGCAAACAGAATTATAAAAAGTGTAATTGAGATGAAAACAGTTAAGCTATTTGAGTAGTTCTAAATGACTCTGCATCTGTTTATAAGTACAAAGATATGCTGTTTGACATATAATGTCTTAGCAAATCAATATCGATGCATACTAATATAGGACTTTATCGATAGAAAATTACTTAAAGCATAAAAGGCAAAGCAGGTGTAAATGATTTGTATTACTGTTACTGAATGACCCAACACTCTTTCAAGAATACCAAGCAAAAAGGTTTATTCAGATTTTATAAAAGCAGACTTTCTATATATCATAATTTTGAGTGATATTGGGAGCAAAATGTGATAGAAGCAAACTTGAAGTCCGAATAGCAGAGTTCATAAGATCCAAAGGAAAAAGGGAGTTTACAAATAGAAGTATACATTTTGTAATTAGCTTCTTGCGAACTCTAAAATTCTTTTTATGATTTTATCCAAATTACTCGATAATAATCAACAGAGGTCTTTTTTCACCTATCTTTAAGAGGAGTTTTAGGTTTGCACGAACTCTGGTGGTGGCTGTAAATCAAAATGAAGTGGAGTTTGGTAACCATAATCAGAATTAATGACCATTAAATGTTTTCAAGGGTTTATAATCTCATACCCAGTTGCCTTTGACCTAGAATAAAAATCAGAAAGATAGTAACACAAATGCAATCATATTTTTAGGAAATCAGAATACTGCTATTATCGATGAGCCACATTATCTTTAATCAGAAGCAAATGCAGTTCTAAATCTTGTACACTAGGTGCAACATGCCCTTGCGTGAGGGAAGTAGATATATTAAATCAGCGAACATTCAATCAAATTCTTAAGCCAGCGATAAAGATGAGATTATTGGGCAAGCAGAAAGCAATCGTCATGCTTAACAAATTTTAGATATAGTATTTTAAGGTTAATAGACTTATCTTTAGCAATTAGTCTCGGATGCTCCTCCTTTTGGTTTTGTCGTCATTGCTGTCTGACTTCGACTTCAGTTTTGAGGGATTTGTGTCCTTCGTCAATTGTCGGAGTCTTGGAGAATTTGTGATTGAGCCTGAATTTAAGATCTCAGGTTGGTCTTGAAGGAAAACGTCATTGGCTTGTTTATGAAAGGCGATTAAATTGTACTGGGAGCATCGCTTGGGTCTGTGCGAGTTGGATCCAGTACTGTCATTCTTCTGAGAAGTTGTGCCCGGTAGTCTGTGCCCGATCGTGGTTGAGATACTGTCCTCACCGCCATTGTATTTCTTGTTCCAGAACTCGATGACCTGCGTTGTTGCTTTAGGCTAGGACACCAGGACCCGAATTTGAAGGCGGCGTCGGAATTTTAACTTAAGCGTTGTGGCCGGTCCAGTATTTCAACAATAGTCTCCTGGCAATCACCTCCCGGTTGCTATCTTCCGGTCTTTGAACAATATTCTACCGGTATTCATCTCCTTGTCACTTTCTTCAGGTCACTTTCTTCCGGTCACTATCTTCCGGACTTTGAACAATATTCTACCGGTATTCATCTCCCGGTTTTATTCCGGTCACTTTCTTCCGGTAACCGTCTTCCGGCCTTTGAACAATATTCTTCCGGTAACCGTCTTTCGGTCACTATCTTCCTGACATTATCTTCTGGACATTGAACAATATTCTCCCGGTAACCATCTTCCGGTCTTGAGATGTTATGCCCGGTCGTAATGATGTCTGGATTTTCAACGCTAATTGAAACCATCGTATGGTCTTTGAAAAGCAGACGTCTTCTAGGGTTGTGCCCGCCTGAGATCAAACAAGGATCATTGTTTTGTTCCTGGCGTTAGGGCACGGCGCTTGCTTGAAGCTAGTGTTGAGTGCGACATCCCGTTCCGGAAATGGCCGTGACTTGAAATCCTTTGATCCTTCCTTTTTGAATCTGATGTGAATTCGAAGACACCGCTTGGTCGCGTAGGATATCGCCCAGACACGTGTGGGAGTGCACTGGTCTATTGCCTGGTCCCCAAGGAGAACACCGCCCGGGCTTGAATGAATCTTCCGGCCAAGGAAGTTGAATTGTCCTCCGATATCGCTGACAGTCATCGAGGTTACGCCCGGTCGCTTCCTGTACTGGAATTTTCTTAGTTGCTTTCCTGCTTTTGAATGGAATGTAGTTAGCGCAGGTCTAATTAGCACTTGTATTAAGATGTAATATGTGCAATCTTTGATCATTTAAAGAAAAGTAAGTTTTCGCAATTCTCCCTGTAAGCTGATGTATGCAACTCGCGTACGATCCCTCTTTGAATGGAGGAATCTGGAGTGGGTCGACCTTGTCAAGAGTGCGACGAAGATAGAAGCTGACTTGCAAAGGCTCCCGGATTACCAATCGCACTTTGATTCTTCTGGAGTCTTGTTTGTTCATCACGCCTCGAGTTTCTGGCCACACGAGTGGAGTTCTTGGATGTACCTGACGGATCTCTTTGGCTCCGCGTCCCGATCGAATAGGATCTTTTGGATCTACAACCTTATCCTCCGTTGTATACAATTGAGCTTCCTCCGAGAACCAAAAATTTGTTGATAGGATTTTGACGGCTTCTGTTTAGCTTTATTTGCTGCGAATTGCAAATTCTGATTTCGTTCGTAGAGCGATGGATTATCTTGATCGAAATTCAATCGGAGTTCTTCTATCTGTGTAAAGGTAACATCACCGAGCTGGATTTTTCTGTGTGGATCTTCGTAGTCATTTCGCGATTGCTTGAGTATTACGCCAGGGAATTACTCCCATTCCACCAATTTTTCTTGTCAAGAATCTGGACAGAGGTACTTTTATCAAAACAATTGCTCGATGTGGATGAATCGTGGTTGAAGAATATGAGGATTGGAAGCTGTCGCTTCTTTTACGCGAATCAGTGGCTAATACATATGGATCAATTTCCCTGAACGTGCGGCTCCAAATGCGAATTGATGCGACTCATTTCCTTCTCTCAACTTCCCCAAATTCAAATCGCATCCCGCACTTCCCTTATTAGATACCGCCGTGGTGCTTTGCTTTTTTGAGGAATGAGATTTTGCCAACTGCAGACTAGATTTTCGACCTGGTAAAATAACAAATAAAGCGTTAGTCAAAATATCTATCGGGCTGCAAACAATCCCGGTCGCAGTAGTATAGTGAAATTGAAGCAACCGGGTTATCGAACCGTGGGACTTAAGCGGAAATGTCTAATTCCTAAGCGTGTCACAAAATGGGGGGTTTTACTGAATTGTAAATGAAACTAATAAAATGCAGATAAATAAAATAACAGATAAATAAAAATGATGGATGATATGATTGAGCGGGACTCCGGGTTCCGGTTATTGCAGTTTGGTTATTATGTTATTTCTCCTGGTTCATAGATTGGCAAAAATAATAACTCTAACGAATTTGTTTACCAGAACATGCTATGACTTGATTTTAGACCAGCAAAACACATGTAAACAAAATAAGTTAAGAGATAATATTTATGCAGATGAAGTATTAACTTGTCTGATGAAAACAAGTTTTCCACAAATTTACGAATTAATCGAACCTATCTATTTTTCACTGGATCGGGTCAAAATAGATTTAGAACAATAATGCAATTAAACGATCAGAATTATTGCAGGGGAGCACATTAATTGTAACAATCCATATGTTAATTAAAACCAGTAAAATATAAATTCATAAAGGTAAACGTTTAAAACCAATATCGAATGTTATTTAAACACCAAAAACGCAATAAGAACAAATAAGTGTAACAAACATGTAGAGTTTGGTTTAAAACCCTTATAGTTGAACCAGACCGGTCCGGTTTTATATTTCTGTTTTACCAAAACCAGTCCACGAATAAAACATGTCGGTTTGCTCCTTTGTTTGAACCGATTCCTTTGTCGTTTTCACCCCGTCTTCCTCGCCCTGTTCTTCTTCGTTGATGTGCTGAAGCTCACCGACCTGACCTACTCCTCTTACGCGTAGCTCACAGGATGGAGGTGGTGAAGCGACGAAACGGTGGTGGTGATAGATGACGTTGAGGATGAGGCGATGAATTACGGAGTGAGGCGTAGCGATGGTGATGTCGACGGAGATTGGTGGCGAAGGTTGTGATGACGGATCAATGGTCTGTGTGTGAATGGATGCGGCGACTGGTGACGGGTGAAGACGTGAATGTCTCGGTGTGATGTGAATGTATCGACGGTGAAGGTGTGGTGAATGATGCGAGGCGAAGATGGATGCGGTGAGTCGACGCTGATGTATCGTCGACGGCGTGGAACGATGATAGACGATGGAATGTTGTGAGTTGTGGCATAAGTGGAAGAAGATGGGGCGACGCTGGTGTATCGTCGGTGTGAATAATGAATGGTGAGGTGTGGATGAAATGGTTGCGTTGGGTCGATGGTGAAGAAGGTGGGTGAGGCGGTGGTGTATGGGTGAGATGGTGTGATGGTGGTACTGTCTGAACGGAGATGTCAAGCCTCCCTAATATGAAGACTGTAAATAATGTTGAAGACCATGTCAGTGCGATCGATCTGTATGTTGCTTTAGCATGGGTTTAATGTTTTAAATATCATGATTAATTATATGCTCTTTTGTCTCTGTCCATGTCAGTCTATATTAAACACATTCTCAGCCCATATTATGACTGCGTCCCCTTTCCTCATTTGAATTCGGACCAGTATAGCTTTTTCAGCCCGTCCAAAAACATTCGCCTGTAACATATATATACATACTATATATATATAGTATATATATAATATGTGAGACATTTTCCTATATAAACAAAATAAAATATATGAGTTGCCATTACAACATAAAACTAAGAAAAGCATATGATAAATGTAAAATATGACACATTGTTATAAAAATAGGAAGAATTAAAGTCCTAGGAATAGATATATTTTACACTTATCAAACTTCCTCACACTTAGCTTTTGCTTGTCCTCAAGCAAATATAGAATATGGCTACTCTTAAGGGCCGAAGTATTGAAACTCAGGATCAAACAACTGCTTAAGGAAAACAAGCAAAATGACAATCAAAAGAAAAGTTCTGCTACTAGCTGTAGGTTTTCGCAAACAGTGAAAAAGAATGAAGTTAAAAAGCATGAAGAAGTTAGATTATAAAACTGAAACAGAATAGCTTGGGATCCTCCACCATTTCTTTCCTCTGACCTTTGGATGACAAGGGGTGTGAAGTAACACCTTATTCCGTGATACCTTTCAACACCACATACTCATGATCAGAATAAGCAAAGATGAATTACACATTTAATTTTCCAAAGTTCATTTTCCTTAACATTCTGCCATTCACATATTTCATTCATCCCCTCAGACTTTTCTCTTCACCCTTGTAGCGGCTTTGGGACTTCTATCCCAGATCACAAGACCTTAGGTAGATGGGTGATAAGGCACCCCAAGGACTTAATAACCGAATGAAGAGGCCTGTTTTGGTTAAGAAATTTTAATTCAGATCAGCGGAGTACCTTGCCTTATCCTTTCATTCCAAACTTTCACATCATTCCAAAGACTCCAAACTAGACCAATTCAATTTTCATAATCAGCTAATCCACCATATTTCAGTGAAAAAGATATATTTTGAATAAAACTAAACAAACAAACAGCCTAGAGCAGAAAGATTCTTGAGGTGGCCATCAGGCTTGTTTTCAACACTTCCAAAAATTTATTTATTTTTTATTTATTTATTAAATTTTTTTTTTCGACCACTTAAAAGAGATAGTTCTTTCAAAATAAGAGGACAAACAAAAACAAATGTGGCATTAAGTGCAACTGGCATATTTTCAGGGAAAGGTCCTACTTCCTCACACTTAAGAGGAGCAATGTCCTCATTGTTCAAAAATAAAATCAAGAAAAGACCTTTCAAAATATGCCAGACTCATAAAGAATTTCATTCAGGACAATCATGGACTGTTATAAAATAAGCATTAAGCATGACAGGCTGAACACAGACATTTTAATAAAGGAAGACTGAAACTCCCCTGATATCGTAGATTGAGGAAGATTTCCTTCCTCACACTTAAGCTTGTGCATGGGGTAGTAGCTTTCCTCACACTTGCGTTCATGCAAGTGTCTAGCCTTGGAGAGCATCAAACAACACAACAAGTTTCACCTGCAAACACTCGCAACTCCCCCAAAAACGCTGAAAGCGTTGCATTAAAGCACATGCACCATTTTTCACTTCTAAATAAAAGAAAAACAAAAATAAACCAGAAAATAAAAACAAAACAAAACAAAAACATAATTTTAACCACTGGGTGGCCTCCCAGTAAGCTGCCCTTCTTTATAGTCTTTGGCTAGACTACTGCTTCGTTATCCCGGATCAAAAATAAAAGTTGACAATGGTGCCAACGGAGATACGAAGTGGCCAGCAATCAGTATTAAACCACCCGGATCAAAACATAGCGTTACCTCAACAATTAAAATAGGAAAATAAATGCTCCACAAAACCTGGTTCTTGAGGAGGTATTGATGGTAACGGGTCTCAAGCAGAAGACCAGGTGCTGAATGTTGTTCTTCCTCGAATTGGAGGATGTAAACATCTTCCTCCTTTAGGTGAGGCTCGAAAAGGTTGTGATACTGGCAAGGTGGTGGAGACCTCTCTTCAAATTCAAGGATGAATATATCCTTATCTTCATTGAGCGGTGCAGGGAGAACTCCGAGGTGGGTTTTATCTTCAAACTCTGGTCCCGGATCAAAAGGGAAGGTGGCCTCCACACTTAGTGAGTGGACTTCGAGTTTCCAGCCTGCTTCTTTGGTGCACGGGTGGGGAAGGCCTTGATCCTCCAGATGAAGATCAAAGTTGGATGGCTCCTCCTCTTCAAATGTGAGGATATAGATATCCTCATTTTCTTGGAGAGGCTCATAGGAAGAGCCATCTTGGAAATCAACTTCAGAGGGAATTGGTTCCTCGAAGGTGATAGTGGTGTTTTGTTTGGATAACTTGGCGGGAGATGACGGCGGTTTCTTCTTCTCTAAGTTGAGGTGATAAGCTTCATTATCTTCTGGATAGAGCACGGAGAAGGAGGGAAAATAACAGCAGTTGACTTCAGAGGGAGGAGGCTCCATGAAGTCAAGGTGGAAGTTGTCCTCTGACAGCTTGTCTTCAAGCTCAGGCAGATGGTTCGATGCTGTCTGCTCGGGTTCGAACGGGGGAGGTGAAAGCGAGCAACTTAAGTCCTCCGTAAGGTGGTCCAATATATGAGCCATTTCGCTCTCCAGTTGTTGCGATGCAAGTGGATCTTCCATCATTCATTTATCTTTACTAAAGTAGTGTAGAGCTGTAGTTGGTTTATGTCGAGTCTTCTTCCTCCACTTCATGGATCATTTTGTTTTCCAGTTGTTGCTCCTGTTGAGTTAATGCATGGAGCATGATTGTAGAACCATGAGCGCTCTCCTGGTCTCCTCCAACAGGTTGTTCGAAAACATTGCTCATGATCGGATTGTCTTGTGCAACATCGATTCGCTCCAGGTAGTCTGGTTGATCCTCTAACCATAGTTGTTCTTGTACTACGAGACAGTCCTCAAACTCATGATCTTCCCCACATACCGAGCAATATATGTCTTGTGAGTAGCATGATTCTTGATCGAACTTCTCTTCAATTTGCTTGTTGAATTCGATTCCGCCACATTTCTTCAACTTTGGGACAAAAATTGAACTCGTGAGGTCCCCTACAATACGAGCAGTATATATCTTGGGAATAAAAGGATTCCCATATGAATTGCTCCTCATTAGCCATTATTAGTTAAAAAAAAACTAAGAACAAAATGAACTAATAAAAACAAAATAATAATAATTGACAACCAAATCCATTGCCATTTTTTTTTATGAACTAAAACAAATTAATAAAGAATAAAAAGAAAAGTAATTTTTTTATAAACAAAATAACTAAAACAAATAAATAAATAAAGAATAAAAAGAAAAGCATTTTTTTTAACAAAATAACTAAAACAAATAAATAAATAAAGAATAAAAGAAAAGCAGATGAAGAATAACATGAACGCTTTTTTTTTAATTTTTTTTTTATATTTCTTCTATTTATTGTATATATTTTTTTTATAATTTTTTTTTCACAAAATGAACTAAAACAAATAAATAAAGAATACAAAAGCAAAAAGCAAATAAATAACAAATTAAATTAAACAACTGAAAAAAATAGCTATCAGAAAATAATTAAGTAGTAAATAGAAAATGGAAACTATAAAATAAAAAAAATAAGGGACAAAAAAAATAACAGGAATTTAAATAACAGAATTTAAATGACGATAAAATAAATTACTGATATTGAAATGACGAAAAATAAATTACTGTAAATAAATAACTAGAATTTAAACCACGGTAAATAAATAACTGCAATGCAAATGACAATTTAATTAAAGAAACAGAATTTAAATGACAATTTAAATTACTGGAATTTAAATGACGGGAATTTAAATAACTGGAATTTAAATGGCAGAATTTAAATAACTGAAGAGGACCATATCACTGGAATGTAAGATGACTGAAGAGGACCAGATTACTGGAATGTAAAAATGACTGAAAAGGACCGATTACTGGAATGTAAAAATGACTGAAAAGGACCAGATTACTGGAATGTAAAAATGACTGAAAGGACCAGATTACTGGAATGTAAGAATAACTAAAAGGGACCAGATTACTGGAATTTAAATGACAGAATTAAAATAGCAATAAATAATTAACTCGAATATTAAATAACTGTAAATAACACGATAAGCGAATTGTTAGAATAATTAAATAACAGAAACAGAAACAATAATAATAATATAAAAAACAAAAAAAATAACAAAAAAAAAACTGAGAGTAAATGAATTATGAAACAGAAATCAAAAATAGCAAAATGTTAGAAAAAATAAAACAGATTAAACACACGGAATGTTAGAAACAAAATAAAACAGATTAGCAAAAAGAATGTTAGAAACAAAATAAATCAGAAATCAAAAATAGTAAACAAAATGTTAGTAACAAAATAAAACTGAAAGAAATAAAAAAAACAAAATATTAAAGAAACAAAATATCAAAATAACAATTGGATTATCCGGGACTTAGGGACTAGACAAAGTCAAGTCCCCGGCAACGGCGCCATTTTGCAGACTAGATTTTCGACCTGGTAAAATAACAAATAAAGCGTTAGTCAAAATATCTATCGGGCTGCAAACAATCCCGGTCGCAGTAGTATAGTGAAATTGAAGCAACCGGGTTATCGAACCGTGGGACTTAAGCGGAAATGTCTAATTCCTAAGCGTGTCACAAAATGGGGGGTTTTACTGAATTGTAAATGAAACTAATAAAATGCAGATAAATAAAATAACAGATAAATAAAAATGATGGATGATATGATTGAGCGGGACTCCGGGTTCCGGTTATTGCAGTTTGGTTATTATGTTATTTCTCCTGGTTCATAGATTGGCAAAAATAATAACTCTAACGAATTTGTTTACCAGAACATGCTATGACTTGATTTTAGACCAGCAAAACACATGTAAACAAAATAAGTTAAGAGATAATATTTATGCAGATGAAGTATTAACTTGTCTGATGAAAACAAGTTTTCCACAAATTTACGAATTAATCGAACCTATCTATTTTTCACTGGATCGGGTCAAAATAGATTTAGAACAATAATGCAATTAAACGATCAGAATTATTGCAGGGGAGCACATTAATTGTAACAATCCATATGTTAATTAAAACCAGTAAAAATATAAATTCAATAAAGGTAAACGTTTAAAACCAATATCGAATGTTATTTAAACACCAAAAACGCAATAAGAACAAATAAGTGTAACAAACATGTAGAGTTTGGTTTAAAACCCTTATAGTTGAACCAGACCGGTCCGGTTTTATATTTCTGTTTTACCAAAACCGGTCCACGAATAAAACATGTCGGTTTGCTCCTTTGTTTGAACCGATTCCTTTGTCGTTTTCACCCCGTCTTCCTCGCCCTGTTCTTCTCCGCGATTTCTCTGTTCTTCTTCGTTGATGTGCTGAAGCTCACCGACCTGACCTACTCCTCTTACGCGTAGCTCACAGGATGGAGGTGGTGAAGCGACGAAACGGTGGTGGTGATAGATGACGTTGAGGATGAGGCGATGAATTACGGAGTGAGGCGTAGCGATGGTGATGTCGACGGAGATTGGTGGCGAAGGTTGTGATGACGGATCGATGGTCTGTGTGTGAATGGATGCGGCGACTGGTGACGGGTGAAGACGTGAATGTCTCGGTGTGATGTGAATGTATCGACGGTGAAGGTGTGGTGAATGATGCGAGGCGAAGATGGATGCGGTGAGTCGACGCTGATGTATCGTCGACGGCGTGGAACGATGATAGACGATGGAATGTTGTGAGTTGTGGCATAAGTGGAAGAAGATGGGGCGACGCTGGTGTATCGTCGGTGTGAATAATGAATGGTGAGGTGTGGATGAAATGGTTGCGTTGGGTCGATGGTGAAGAAGGTGGGTGAGGCGGTGGTGTATGGGTGAGATGGTGTGATGGTGGTACTGTCTGAACGGAGATGTCAAGCCTCCCTAATATGAAGACTGTAAATAATGTTGAAGACCATGTCAGTGCGATCGATCGTATGTTGCTTTAGCATGGGTTTAATGTTTTAAATATCATGATTAATTATTGCTCTTTTGTCTCTGTCCATGTCAGTCTATATTAAACACATTCTCAGCCCATATTATGACTGCGTCCCCTTTCCTTTGAATTCGGACCAGTATAGCTTTTTCAGCCCGTCCAAAAACATTCGCCTGTAACATATATATACATACTATATATATATAGTATATATATAATATGTGAGACATTTTCCTATAAACAAATAAAATATATGAGTTGCCATTACAACATAAACTAAGAAAAGCATATGATAAATGTAAAATATGACACATTGTTTATAAAATAGGAAGAATTAAAGTCCTAGGAATAGATATATTTTACACTTATCAAACTTCCTCACACTTAGCTTTTGCTTGTCCTCAAGCAAATATAGAATATGGCTACTCTTAAGGGCCGAAGTATTGAAACTCAGGATCAAACAACTGCTTAAGGAAACAAGCAAAATGACAATCAAAAGAAAAGTTCTGCTACTAGCTGTAGGTTTTCGCAAACAGTGAAAAAGAATGAAGTTAAAAAGCATGAAGAAGTTAGATTATAAAACTGAAACAGAATAGCTTGGGATCCTCCACCATTTCTTTCCTCTGACCTTTGGATGACAAGGGTGTGAAGTAACACCTTATTCCGTGATACCTTTCAACACCACATACTCATGATCAGAATAAGCAAAGATGAATTACACATTTAATTTTCCAAAGTTCATTTTCCTTAACATTCTGCCATTCACATATTTCATTCATCCCCTCAGACTTTTCTCTTCACCCTTGTAGCGGCTTTGGGACTTCTATCCCAGATCACAAGACCTTAGGTAGATGGGTGATAAGGCACCCCAAGGACTTAATAACCGAATGAAGAGGCCTGTTTTGGTTAAGAAATTTTAATTCAGATCAGCGGAGTACCTTGCCTTATCCTTTCATTCCAAACTTTCACATCATTCCAAAGACTCCAAACTAGACCAATTCAATTTTCATAATCAGCTAATCCACCATATTTCAGTGAAAACAGATATATTTTGAATAAAACTAAACAAACAAACAGCCTAGAGCAGAAAGATTCTTGAGGTGGCCATCAGGCTTGTTTTCAACACTTCCAAAAATTTATTTATTTTTTATTTATTTATTAAATTTTTTTTTTCGACCACTTAAAGAGATAGTTTCTTTCAAAATAAGAGGACAAACAAAAACAAATGTGGCATTAAGTGCAACTGGCATATTTTCAGGGAAAGGTCCTACTTCCTCACACTTAAGAGGAGCAATGTCCTCATTGTTCAAAAATAAAATCAAGAAAAGACCTTTCAAAATATGCCAGACTCATAAAGAATTTCATTCAGGACAATCATGGACTGTTATAAAATAAGCATTAAGCATGACAGGCTGAACACAGACATTTTAATAAAGGAAGACTGAAACTCCCCTGATATCGTAGATTGAGGAAGATTTCCTTCCTCACACTTAAGCTTGTGCATGGGGTAGTAGCTTTCCTCACACTTGCGTTCATGCAAGTGTCTAGCCTTGGAGAGCATCAAACAACACAACAAGTTTCACCTGCAAACACTCGCAACTCCCCCAAAAACGCTGAAAGCGTTGCATTAAAGCACATGCACCATTTTTCACTTCTAAATAAAAGAAAAACAAAAATAAACCAGAAAATAAAAACAAAACAAAAACAAAACATAATTTTAACCACTGGGTGGCCTCCCAGTAAGCTGCCCTTCTTTATAGTCTTTGGCTAGACTACTGCTTCGTTATCCCGGATCAAAAATAAAAGTTGACAATGGTGCCAACGGAGATACGAAGTGGCCAGCAATCAGTATTAAACCACCCGGATCAAAACATAGCGTTACCTCAACAATTAAAATAGGAAAATAAATGCTCCACAAAACCTGGTTCTTGAGGAGGTATTGATGGTAACGGGTCTCAAGCAGAAGACCAGGTGCTGAATGTTGTTCTTCCTCGAATTGGAGGATGTAAACATCTTCCTCCTTTAGGTGAGGCTCGAAAAGGTTGTGATACTGGCAAGGTGGTGGAGACCTCTCTTCAAATTCAAGGATGAATATATCCTTATCTTCATTGAGCGGTGCAGGGAGAACTCCGAGGTGGGTTTTATCTTCAAACTCTGGTCCCGGATCAAAAGGGAGGTGGCCTCCACACTTAGTGAGTGGACTTCGAGTTTCCAGCCTGCTTCTTTGGTGCACGGGTGGGGAAGGCCTTGATCCTCCAGATGAAGATCAAAGTTGGATGGCTCTCCTCTTCAAATGTGAGGATATAGATATCTCATTTCTTGGAGAGGCATAGGAAGAGCCATCTTGGAAATCAACTTCAGAGGGAATTGGTTCCTCGAAGGTGATAGTGGTGTTTGTTTGGATAACTTGGCGGGAGATGACGGCGGTTTCTTCTTCTCTAAGTTGAGGTGATAAGCTTCATTATCTTCTGGATAGAGCACGGAGAAGGAGGGAAAATAACAGCAGTTGACTTCAGAGGGAGGAGGCTCCATGAAGTCAAGGTGGAAGTTGTCCTCTGACAGCTTGTCTTCAAGCTCAGGCAGATGGTTCGATGCTGTCTGCTCGGGTTCGAACGGGGGAGGTGAAAGCGAGCAACTTAAGTCCTCCGTAAGGTGGTCCAATATATGAGCCATTTCGCTCTCCAGTTGTTGCGATGCAAGTGGATCTTCCATCATTGCATTTATCTTTACTAAAGTAGTGTAGAGCTGTAGTTGGTTTATGTCGAGGTCTTCTTCCTCCACTTCATGGATCATTTTGTTTTCCAGTTGTTGCTCCTGTTGAGTTAATGCATGGAGCATGATTGTAGAACCATGAGCGCTCTCCTGGTCTCCTCCAACAGGTTGTTCGAAAACATTGCTCATGATCGGATTGTCTTGTGCAACATCGATTCGCTCCAGGTAGTCTGGTTGATCCTCTAACCATAGTTGTTCTTGTACTACGAGACAGTCCTCAAACTCATGATCTTCCCCACATACCGAGCAATATATGTCTTGTGAGTAGCATGATTCTTGATCGAACTTCTCTTCAATTTGCTGTTGAATTCGATTCCGCCACATTTCTTCAACTTTGGGACAAAAATTGAACTCGTGAGGTCCCCTACAATACGAGCAGTATATATCTTGGGAATAAAAGGATTCCCATATGAATTGCTCCTCATTAGCCATTATTAGTTAAAAAAAACTAAGAACAAAATGAACTAATAAAAACAAAATAATAATAATTGACAACCAAATCCATTGCCATTTTTTTTATGAACTAAAACAAATTAATAAAGAATAAAAAGAAAAGTAATTTTTTTTTAAACAAAATAACTAAAACAAATAAATAAATAAAGAATAAAAAGAAAAGCAATTTTTTTTAACAAAATAACTAAAACAAATAAATAAATAAAGAATAAAAAGAAAAGCAGATGAAGAATAACATGAACGCTTTTTTTTTAATTTTTTTTTATATTTTCTTCTATTTATTGTATATTTTTTTTATAATTTTTTTTTCACAAAATGAACTAACAAAATAAATAAAGAATACAACAAAAAGCAAATAAATAACAAAATAAATTAAATAACTGAAAAAAATAGCTATCAGAAAATAATTAAGTAGTAAATAGAAAATGGAAACTATAAAATAAAAAAAATAAGGGACAAAAAAAATAACAGGAATTTAAATAACAGAATTTAAATGACGATAAAATAAATTACTGATATTGAAATGACGAAAAATAAATTACTGTAAATAAATAACTAGAATTTAAACCACGGTAAATAAATAACTGGCAATGCAAATGACAATTTAAATAAAGAAACAGAATTTAAATGACAGAATTTAAATTACTGGAATTTAAATGACGGGAATTTAAATAACTGGAATTTAAATGGCAGAATTTAAATAACTGAAGAGGACCAGATCACTGGAATGTAAAGATGACTGAAGAGGACCAGATTACTGGAATGTAAAAATGACTGAAAAGGACCAGATTACTGGAATGTAAAAATGACTGAAAAGGACCAGATTACTGGAATGTAAAAATGACTGAAAAGGACCAGATTACTGGAATGTAAGAATAACTAAAAGGGACCAGATTACTGGAATTTAAATGACAGAATTAAAAATAGCAATAAAATAATTAACTCGAATATTAAATAACTGTAAATAACACGATAAGCGAATTGTTAGAATAATTAAATAACAGAAACAGAAACAATAATAATAATATAAAAACCAAAAAAAATAACAAAAAAAAAACTGAGAGTAAATGAATTATGAAACAGAAATCAAAAATAGCAAAATGTTAGAAATAAAATAAAACAGATTAACACACGGAATGTTAGAAACAAAATAAAACAGATTAGCAAAAAGAATGTTAGAAACAAAATAAATCAGAAATCAAAAATAGTAAACAAAATGTTAGTAACAAAATAAAACTGAAAGAAATAAAAAAAACAAAATATTAAAGAAACAAAATATCAAAATAACAATTGGATTATCCGGGACTTAGGGACTAGACAAAGTCAAGTCCCCGGCAACGGCGCCATTTTGCAGACTAGATTTTCGACCTGGTAAAATAACAAATAAAGCGTTAGTCAAAATATCTATCGGGCTGCAACAATCCCGGTCGCAGTAGTATAGTGAAATTGAAGCAACGGGTTATCGAACCGTGGGACTAAGCGGAAATGTCTAATCCTAAGCGTGTCACAAAATGGGGGGTTTTACTGAATTGTAAATGAACTAATAAAATGCAGATAAATAAAATAACAGATAAAAATGATGGATGATATGATTAGCGGGACTCCGGGTTCGGTTATTGCAGTTTGGTTATTATGTTATTTCCCTGGTTCATAGATTGGCAAAAATAAAACTCTAACGAATTTGTTTACCAGAAATGCTATGACTTGATTTTAGACCAGCAAAACACATGTAAACAAAATAAGTTAAGAGATAATATTTATGCAGATGAAGTATTAACTTGTCTGATGAAACAAGTTTTCCACAAATTTACGAATTAATCGAACATCTATTTTCACTGGATCGGGTCAAAAGATTTAGAACAATAATGCAATTAAACGATCAGAATTATTGCAGGGGAGCACATTAATTGTAACAATCCATATGTTAATTAAAACCAGTTAAAAATATAAATTCAATAAAGGTAAACGTTTAAAACCAATATCGAATGTTATTTAAACACCAAAAACGCAATAAGAACAAATAAGTGTAACAAACATGTAGAGTTTGGTTTAAAACCCTATAGTTGAACCAGACCGGTCCGGTTTTATATTTCTGTTTTACCAAAACCGGTCCACGAATAAAACATGTCGGTTTGCTCCTTTGTTGAACCGATTCCTTTGTCGTTTCACCCCGTCTTCCTCGCCCTGTTCTTCTCCGCGATTCTCTGTTCTTCTTCGTTGATGTGCTGAAGCTCACCGACCTGACCTACTCCTCTTACGCGTAGCTCACAGGATGGAGGTGTGTGAAGCGACGAAACGGTGGTGGTGATAGATGACGTTGAGGATGGCGATGAATTACGGAGTGAGGCGTAGCGATGGTGATGTCGACGGAGATTGGTGGCGAAGGTTGTGATGACGGATCGATGGTCTGTGTGTGAATGGATGCGGCGACTGGTGACGGGTGAAGACGTGAATGTCTCGGTGTGATGTGAATGTATCGACGGTGAAGGTGTGGTGAATGATGCGAGGCGAAGATGGATGCGGTTGAGTCGACGCTGATGTATCGTCGACGGCGTGGAACGATGATAGACGATGGAATGTTGTGAGTTGTGGCATAAGTGGAAGAAGATGGGGCGACGCTGGTGTATCGTCGGTGTGATAATGAATGGTGAGGTGTGGATGAAATGGTGCGTTGGGTCGATGGTGAAGAAGGTGGGTGAGGCGGTGGTGTATGGGTGAGATGGTGTGATGGTGGTACTGTCTGAACGGAGATGTCAAGCCTCCCTAATATGAAGACTGTAAATAATGTTGAAGACCATGTCAGTGCGATCGATCCGTATGTTGCTTTAGCATGGGTTTAATGTTTTAAATATCATGATTAATTATATGCTCTTTTGTCTCTGTCCATGTCAGTCTATATAACACATTCTCAGCCCATATTATGACTGCGTCCCCTTTCCTCATTTGAATTCGGACCAGTATAGCTTTTCAGCCCGTCCAAAAACATTCGCCTGTAACATATATATACATACTATATATATATAGTATATATATAATATGTGAGACATTTTCCTATATAAACAAAATAAAATATATGAGTTTCCATTACAACATAAAACTAAGAAAAGCATATGATAAATGTAAAATATGACACATTGTTATAAAAATAGGAAGAATTAAAGTCCTAGGAATAGATATATTTTACACTTATCACCGACAGACGCTAGACGGAGCGTTCTTGACTCGCCTCGAAGGAGGAAACACCATTTCTTCGATTGCGCTACCTCGGACTCAAGCTTAATCTTGTTCGTGATATTTCTTCTGAATTACTTTCCCTTACAGATTTTGCAACTTCGTGGATGAATCGTGGTTACTGATTTACAGTTGTTCGTTTCCCACAGACGGCGCCAAATGAAAACGTATAATTTGGTTCTACACGTTAACATCGAGAGACTATAAACCAAACACCAAGAAATATAGTGGTTCGGCCAATGATCCGGCCATATCCACTTCTAGACAATATCTTTATTCCTTCTTTTGGTATTACAAGTTTAGAGAGCTTCCTAGAGTTTTCTCTCTCTTCTCATATTATTGTCCTCACAAGTGAGCCCCCCCCCCCTCTCTCTATTTATAGACTTTCTAGGGTGAAGTCTATCCTTTAACCCTTGTACATGTGGTAGTGTGAGGTACGGGGTATGAAGCCCGGATGCGGAATACGAGACGCGGGATGTGGCGCCTGGTTTTAGAGTGTGCTGAGTGCGGGATCCGGGACCCAGTCATAGAGTGCAGGATCCGGGATCCGGTCAAAGAGGCTGCAGGGATGTGAACTCGGCCATGAGGCCTAGAACCCGGATTTGTGCTTGGTGCCTAGATTGGAGCCCGAACAAGATCCTGAAGGGGGCCCGGGGCCTGAACCGGGACCTAAGGTTTGGACCGTCTTGTCCCTTCTGTCTCGTCATATTTTTGCCCTCTTCACAAGCATCTTTTTTTACTAGTCTAAACTCCTAGATGACGCCTAAAACCTTTTAGCTTCCTAGAACACCTTAAAACATTCTTTATTCTCTAGTAAAACACCTAGTTATTTTTTTAACACTTTCTAGTTCACCAAAGCTTATTTAAACACTTAGAACTTCTTGTACATTACCTAAATTTTGACATGGGTTCTCCTAGCACATTGCTATGCCAAAACACATTGTTTTCACCATTAAGCATTCAAGAACACCTAAATCCATCAAGAGCATTCTCACACACAAAACTTCACCGAATTACACCACATCACAATATAGTGCATAACTTAAATTGCTTGGCACTTAGGCCCTTAAATAGCATGGCTCTTAGGCCCTTAAGATGCATAAACCTTAAACACTGAATTTCCCACAATATATTTGCCTTTGACCTGCAAATACATACAACAACTCATATGCCCTTTAATAGTCTCCTTGAGAACATTTACTATGTCATTCACCATTGGCTCCTTAAGTAGTTTTAATAAGCAACATAAACTCATTTCTCCTAAGACTTTAAACTACATTAGGTTAACACATTTACCTCTTTTCCTCACAAACTTCTTTCTTGTTTCCTTGACTAAAATCAGCAAGGCTTTAGTTGCTTGTCAACTTCAAATCAATATACAAGCAATATAATGAGTATACAAGTTTCATGCTTAAGCACACTTATAAACCCTAAGTTTTACATTGTCTTAAAACATCATTATAATTGTTTTACCCTGGTAACTGAAGAGGGGTTGAATATGTAGCAAGAGAGGACTCCACCAAGTCCTTGAAAGATTGAAATGAAGCTAAAACAAAGCAAGGTAAAGAACACCATCAATGGTGATTTTCGGTCAACATCAAAACATGAAGGAAATGGAGTTTTTCTTTGAGTTTCCTTACCTTGAAGCAAAGGAGAACAATAAAATGTAAAAAGATGAGCTCAAGCTCCTCCCATTGAGATTCCTCTTGGCACCGAAATGGA
>CM041778.1:643648-732412 GCA_023374045.1 Limonium bicolor
ATGGCAAGGAGTAAAGAGAAACTATCACAGTAACAGAAACAGTAAGAGCAATGTTGTATAATGAGTAAGAATACGGGGCGCAACAAGCGACCGCTATGAGGAAGTAACAGATAACAACACGGAGTATAAGTATGAAATGACAGGAAGAAATATTTCTTCCCATCACATAAGTGACTTACTGTCAAGCGTTTACGCCTCTGCGCTCTGTATGACTGAGTGTTTTGGTATTGCACTTGTGCAGCTAATGATCTAATGCGATGGCTAGGAATATGGAGAACGTAAACCGTAGTAAATCTTTCTTTTCACCACAAACATGGCATAAGCCAGTTAAGCAAGCTTAGCAGCAGACCGTGCGGCCTAAGGCCAGGAGACTTAAGAAAGTCACTAACAATCACAAGATGTGAATTCCAATGGAATAAAGGTGAAAGGAGACTTAAGAAAGTCACTAGGACCGACGCATAGAAATGCAAGGTCATACAAGTAAAGAACACTTGTACTAAACCAGGAGAACTGGTACAATCCAGAAGCTATGGACAACAGAGGAAGCACTATAATTAAATAGTGGCTTAGCCTCGCCCAACAATAGGTTGGAAGAACATTGCGAACAATCGTGAGAGTACGGATAGTATGTATAATAGATTACCAGGAAGCTGGGTATAGCCTAAACTCGTTAAGTTCAAAGGCGGTAAAAGAATACCACACTTGTGTATAAACCTTATCCCCGCAATAAAAGGGATAGAAGGCGAGGAGTAACATATCTATAATAACCAAAGAGTGAATGAAGCACTAAGGTTATCAGGGTCGCACAGCAGAAGCTAGTGGGGCCTAGCTAAGAAATGTAATACACCCAGTAAGTATGCGAGATTGACTATTAACGCCTTAAAGCCTAATAGGCTAGAACCGAATTGATTGTGGGTTAAATAAACTCATATAGGAATTATTGGTAAAAGGACTGAACCATTGGTATGGTTAAGACCCTTGGACCAAAGTACATTATATAATGAACAGTAATGAAGCTAAAATGCTTCAAAACGCCCGAACTTAGTAAACCAATGTTCAATATTAACATATGGGAGATTACGTGGGCGTAATCCCTTTTAAGGGGGGTAGAGCGAAAACCGCTTAATGCAGGTTTTATAAATAAAACACACAAAACTATAATGTGCATAGCACAAATGATAATCGATTCGATGAGTGGTACTTATGTTATATAAACATATGTATACATTCATAGTGAAATTGTGGTAACTAAGCATTAGACATGCAAATACCATAGGGCGAATATACCCATCTTGTAACCCAGTGTAAGAGTATTAGAAAAGAAGAGTAATGAGTAGTGGACGGAGTTCCACAAGTATGGTAGCCTTGGAAGAAGTAGTACGAAATGAATGAGAGTAGTAGATGAATGAAGTTTTCGAGTAGTGGAATCGTAGGTAAATTATTTGAAGTAAATTGAGGACAACAAAAAATTTTACAAGTATGGTAATTCCTAGTTAGAATATTTGAAACAATGGAGAGTAAGGGATGGAAGTAGTGAAGGTTGATGAGATGAGCACTTAGGTATTGAACCTCGAAGTAAAAGCATTTGGGAAATAGATTGAGAATGACTGATGGATCGAATTCCATCCTTGAGAGATGCATGAATGACTAGGAAGAGTAAAAAGATAAAACATGAAAATAATTGAATTAATTGCTTGTTTGAAACTGATGTGGGAAGTCGAACTTGATCCTGATCAGATCAAGGGAAACCGAACACAAATTGGGGTGGAAAGATAGTTCAACACTGATGCTGATCACATCAGGGTCGAATGATTCTTGAAGCTCCCCTCAAGTGGTCACAAGAATCACACATAGGATAGAAGTAATGAAAATAAATTGGAACTTGGAGTTGGATGCTTTAGAAAGATTTCTAATTAGCTGTTGGGAAGGATTTTTCCTTAGACTGAGAATAAGGATTTGGCTAGAAGCTTATATCGGAGAAGATAGTAGTGTAGCATGTTGTATTATTCCAAGGGCAACGGGACATAGAGGAGTCCCGTGTCTAGATGACCTGAGTGCCTGCGGGATTGTATTGTGTATTGCATTGCTTTGGGGATAGCTTTGCACTGTATGTATGTATGAATTTTGTAAAGAGGAACCGGATGGTTGACAGTAATATGGATTGGAGTAAGTATTGTACATTGGTATGATAGGGAAAGGAGAAACCTTGAGTAATGGACGTGGGAATTAGCAAGTCGGAAGAATGTATGACCACGGTATTAGACATGTAAGAATGAGTAAGCATTGTAAACCCATAACCTCGAACAACTTTGAGGACAAAGTTCTTAAGGGGGGTAGATTGAAATACCCCGACCTTAAATATAGTGATTAAATTATCCTAATGGGTATTTAAGAGCCTAATAATGATTAAGTAATATTGGTAAGGAAAAATAAATCCAAAAGAAATAAAGAAACGCTTAAAAAGCGTAAAACGCTAAATAAGCGTTAAACAACCATAGGAGGTATAAGACCTCGGTCAGCGTAATATAAGGATTCTAAAGGCTTAATTAAGTCTAAATAAATATTAGGGAACAAATCCCGAAGAAAACGGATCCTTAAAATGGATTAAAATCACTAACGAACCTTAAAGCACGTTTTTCGAGGTAACCGGGAAAACGCGTCTTTAAGCGGGTCAAATAGACTCGTAACAATTTTGGTCAACTAAATAATCATTAATAAATATTAGTGAAGCTTTAGAGCCAATAAAAACAAGAAAACGAGAAATTAGTAAAAACTGTCAAAAACGGGAAGTTGTGGGGTAAAAGCACAAATAACTCAAACTAGTGTGTCCACTATTGTAAATAAAATTTTCAAAACCCACAATGGGCTGTATGTCATCCGATCCCCCTTCCCTCTCACACACAAAAAAAATAAGTAAAGAAAGAAAGAAGAAGAAAGAAGAAGAAAAAAAAATACCAAAAAGTAGAGAGTACTCTCTTTCCTCACCTTTTTCTTCTCTCTCTCCCATTTCTTCCTTCCCCATCGTGCTCTCTCTTTTCCTCCTTCCCCCATGCAGCGATTTTGAGCTTCCCCTCTACAACAATGGAAGCTCTCTCTTCTTCTCCATGCTCCACCCTCATGTGAGCTTCAAATACAAAAATAATTACATATTTGTAATCCCCTCATCATCCTCTACACTTCTCTCTTTTCAAAATCCAAAAATGAGGAAGTTCAATTTCGTGGGTATACCCCATTGGTGAAGAAAATAGCATCAATGTGTAGCTTGGGGTCTCCTCTCTCCAACAAGGTAAAAATCTACATGAAAAACTCATGTTTTCTTCACCTTCCTTCACAACCGATTTTTCTCCATTTGTAATGCTCTGTTTTTCTCTCTCCTTTGAGCATAATATCAACCTTACAATGGTGGTGGATTCACCTTCTTGAACCAAGGGCTAAAAACCCTCCTAAGACACTCCAAAGGTAAACCCTAGAAATCTTGTTCTAAACATTTCTATGAACTAGCATTAATTAAGGGGTTAGCATGTTAATTATACTTATTTTATGTGCTTTGGGTGATGGGAATGGAGTTTGGCAACTCCATTCCCCACAAAACCGATTTGTGCAAGAAAGAGAGGAAGAAGAGAATTGGAAGAGAATTGAAGGAGATATAAGCTCAAGGTAAGAGCTCCTTCTTAATGCTCAATTTAATGCATTAGTGTAATGGGAATGGGTAAGCAAATAAAAGAACCTAAACGATTGTATTGGTATTGTAGTATTGGAAGTTTAAGTATTTGTGAGGAAGTTTGAGTATTTGTGAAATTAGTACGTGAATTGTAGGCCTTGGAGCCAAATGGTTGTGTATGAGTATTAGTATTGGTATTTGAAGAAGTATTGGTGAATGTATATTGTATTGATTGCTGGTAGGACCCTTGTATGGGTGTGGCTAGAATAGGAATGATTTTGGTGATAATGGGAATGTGTGGATAAGTGAGAATTGTAGGTGAACTATGGCAAAATTTTGGTAGGAAATGTACACTTATGGATGGCTTGGTGAATGGGAGAACCAAGGTGTATATTGGATTGTGTAGGTATGTTTAGTAGTAATGAAGTGGTAGTTGTAGTATGAGAAACAAGAAGTGTAAAATCTGTAGCAAAGGGTATAAAAATGCATTGGAGAAGTGAGGAAAAATTAGTGTGTAAGAATTGGTAAAAAGAGTGTTGGACTTGGGTATAGATATTGTAGTTGCTGGAAATAAATTGGAATGGTAAGATGGCATTGGAACAAAGTGCAAAATGCAAAGAGGAGTGTAGGAATGCACAAGTGTGCAAAGTATGAAATTGTGAATGAAAATTTGTAGAATTTGAGCAAGAAGTTGAGTAAGTATTGGACCATGGATTTAAGGAGTTTTAGTGAGTGTTTAAGTGTGTTTAATTATGTACAAAACATGTGGAAAGATTATGGAATGATTGGAGGTGAATTAAGGGTTGATTTGGGGTTGAAAAATCAACCAAGTAGCAGTTTTTAGCAGGGTCCGGGACCTAGGGTATGTACCAAGTCCCGGACCGCACTTAAAATCAGTTCGAGAGTCATCCTAGCAGGTGGTCCGGGACCTAGGTCCAGGACCAAGTCCCGGACCAATATCAAAAATAGGTCGTAAGTGATTTCAGTGCATGGTCCGGGACCTTGGGTCCGGACCAAGTCCCGGACCACCTATAAAAGCTTGTAAAATGTGATTTTTAGGGGTCTAACCATGGGGCATTGATGGGTAATGGTTTTAGAAGTTGTTAAGGCCTTGTTTGGTGACCTTTAAAGGCCCTAAGAAGTGTAAACAAGTTTGAGAAGTAATTAAGAAAGTTGTAAGTTTAAGAACATTAAGTTAAACCGAAATAACGGGATAACGGGGTAAGTACGGGAGTAGTAATTATGTATGTATTATGATGCTTAGTATTAATTGAACCATTTGGCATGTAGTCATTGGTTCAAGAATAAGACTCGAGGAACAAGTAAGGACTAAGGAACAAGAGTGAACCAAAGAAACAAGAAGGCACCCGGTAACGTAAATTGTAGAAAAGGTATGATTTCTTCATGCCCTGTATCCTAATCTGGTTACCCGATTTGTGTGCTTATTTGACCACCTAATAAGATAAATGCATGAATCGGACTATATTGCACTTACTGTGCTTGACTTATGTGTGCTTGATATTTTTGTCTTGAGCACTAGTTTGTATAATTCATGAAATATGAATGATGATGAATGGTATTCGAACCTCGTATTGTACTTGTGTAATGTATTGTACCTATGTATGTGTATATGTGATTGTATTATTGTGGCTTGGATGTTGACTTGTGCTAATTCCTAACTATCTAACTCCTAACTTAAGTGAGTAAATTGGAATGAGTACAAGTCCGATATAGCTTCGGCCACGCGTGAGGATGCGGAGTCACAAGAGGTTGGGCAATTCCTGACTTCTTAAACTGGTCGCGGCCCAAATCCCTTAAATGGGTAGCATCCCGGATTGGTGAGTCAAGTAAAAGGTGGGACGGTGTAGTCCCCAGGCCGATACGGACTTAAGTGAGTAAGAGTAGAGTAAGTATGGTATGAGTAAGAGATGTATGGTATGTATGAAGTAACGAGTAAAAGAGTAATCTCCACCCGATTAACCCGGGTGGACCAATGAAGCTAACAAGAATTGTATTGTGTATGTAATGAGTATGTGTATTTCGGAAGAAGGTAAGTATGTATTGGATGGTTTATTGTATTCCTTGTATGTAATGTAGTGTATGTATGTATGCCTTGCGTAAGTATTGTTGTATTGTGTATAAGAGCATGTATGCATGTATCTTTGAATGAAATCAACCGCATGTATTCGACCAAGTGGTCGGCGTACCCTCACTAGTACGCGGGGTATGCGGTTATCATGCTCGGCGAAAGCTGACCCCTTCGGGGGACATTTTTTAGTGTGCAGGTACCCGAAGCGAATGTGGTCAAGGCACGAGACCGGTGACTACATTGGATAGTAGTAGCAGAATGTAGAGGTGTATTAACTAGCACACCCCTTGTATTTAGAAAGTAATGTAGTAGTGAGGAATGGGTAGAATAGCTTAGTGAGTATGTATGAACTGGAGGAACATTGTATTTGTATAAGAACCTAGTAAACTCGGTATGTATATGATGTATGTATTGTAGGAGTACGTGTTGAAGAATTAGTAGTATTGAACTGGAGAAGGAGTATGTATTGTAGATGTATACTCGGGATTCCGGTCCATCAGACCGATGCTGTATGTAGAAGTAGTAGCCTTGTTAGTCACGTGGGTGACTAACGGCATTGTATCACCCATTGTATGTAATAAATATCCGCTGCGTGTATCTGATATGTAAGGAATTGGACGGTAAGCACTGTATTAATGGTAGGGTGTTTACAATTACCGAGGTGTCTTGGAAACAAATACAATTACATTCAACTGTACCGAGTCTAAGACAACCATTACCGAGTCACATTCGGCCTTAGGGCTGAGTGTTAGCATTAGAGATATGCTAGTTAGGAACTACCGGTGTGTACCGGATACCTACTATACCAGACCCGCCCTCCGCAAACCCATTGTATAACTTGGGAAAGAACGCCAGAGAGAAGGAAAATCCTCTCACACTCGGGAAAACCCGATCTGGCAGTTGGGAAGTAATCATACAAGTAGACAAGAACCTGACATATAGTAGGTACGAAGAAATGGAAGACCCGGAGATGGATCCCGGTTGAACAACAATACCCGCACTTAATAGCGGTGGAATAAGCACTCCAACCACAAGGAGGCTACAACTTACAACAGCATGGGGCGACGTGCTTAGCAGTCGCGAAACCTAGCTAGTCAACCAACAGCAGGACAGAAGCACTAACTGTGCAACGGAATGGAAAAGGGAGCAGTAACGGAACCCGAGACACAAGTCTACGGGATAGTAATACTTGAATAATACCACTAACGGTATGCTAGCCGACTAAGGATATAGTCGGGAGCAGTTAACTCCAGAATTACAACGCCACTAAGGTTGCAATACCTGGCCAATATAGCTCAGACAACTGCAATAACAACCATGAGATATAATCTAATAGGACTACAAGAGTAGTGCCTAAACAAGGAAGACTCAGTGACCGCCACAGGTGGGTGGGAACGAGCCACAAGGAACGACACTAAACCAAATAGAGCGGGAATCTCCAAGGATTGGAGGAGTACCCAGATCTACGACAGCCATGTCTAGACCACCAAGAAGCTACCTAACAGGGGCGAGTATACCTATTGTGGATTAATAAGACCAAGGGAAAGGTTAACAAGACTATTAAATACAAGCAGAAGCCATACCAAGATTGGTATAGGATTATCCAAAAACCATCGATACCACGCACTTGCCAAGGCAAGTGCAGTAAAGACAGAGATATGTAAAGGAACACTAACATGTCACAAGTACACAGTAATGTACGGTGACCGTCACGAAACAACCACAGGAATAAACATCCTAAAACTGAAGGAATGGAACCTTGGAAAGGCCTAACGGCCCGACCACGGTATTTAGAACATACCAGTCAGCGAGAGGCTAGACTTGGTCAAGACCTCAAACGTGGCTATGCCATGAGAGATTTCTTTTAACACCGAACCATTGTTTTTAAAAAACCCAAGATTTTCTCTTCAAAACCACAACCCTCTTTTAAAAACCTTGGATTTTAAAACCAGACCAACAACATTATGGTGAGTATCATAGGATGATACAAGAGGAGTTGGCAATAGAATACTTCACCTAGGTGTGTGACGTACACTACGAGTATACCCGTTACGGGATGTGGGACAACCGCACTCCGAAGGAGCTTGTGGGCCCGACATATAGTCGGGTAAGTGGTAACGTGTCAATATGGTACCCCACGTATGTATACATGTAGTGTGCGACACACGGGAAGTAGTCAACTCCGTTCTACGGACCATGAGTAAATTCAAACCAGAACAACTGGACACCTCAGGCGATCCAGGAGAAGGAAACTCAGCTAAGGAATAAGTATAAAGTACTCAAGAATCCATCTGAAGATGAGGAATGAGGATTAGGAAGTGCAAAGCGAACAGATTAGCAAGCATAGACATTGGATATGTCTCAAATAATTCAAGCAACTACCCGACAGCTGGAAAGGATACCCAGCTTGAACACAGTAAGGCAAAGGCCTAATGTGAGCACAACAATGCTCAACAGACGGGACGGAGTTCCCAAGAGCAACTATGAGATTACCACGAGGTATAATCCATCATTGGAGAGGATTTTAAACCTAGTCAAGAACACTAGGAGAAAGTATAAACAGTCTACCCAAGAACGGGAGACATGATAACCCTAAAGTGGATAGCTCAAATACAATACCACAAGGCGGTATAGTAGACACAACATGTCATAAACATTAGCCGGATGTAACGGCATAACCAACAACACCCAGGAGCAATCCTTGAAGAGTGTCTAGATTAACAGCAGTTGAATGAAGCATCATAATAAAAGCACGGAGCTGGAACGCACACTCGGTTAAGACACCGAAGGGATTTCACTTAACAGTAAATACCCTAAACTACAAGAAGGCACTGATTAGCACCAGATTGCCTGAAGGGTCTCCTATGAACGGAAGCGTGATGCCACGACTTACCATGGAGCCCAATAATACCTCCAACCTATGACGGTATACATGGAGTGGGAACATGTATAAGCAGCTTGCAAAGAGCATAGCTTGCAGCAATATGGCTCTAAAGCCATAAACCTGATGCGTTGTGTAACCTTAAACGGTTGCAAAACCCACACCATTACTAACAAGACTTGCAAGAGGGATTGCCTCATACGACAAGAAATCAACAACTGGACCATAAATTCAAACCCAACATCCTGAGTGGCTGGGAGTAATGGCCAACTCAATGTCACTGTCACTAGAGTATCAGCCTAGTATACAGTTGACGGAGCTTAAATACCCCTCATGCCTTCTGTAGCCATTGTACACAGAGGCATAAGAATCATGATAATGCCAACATTGGCCTAGTCCACACTTGGACACTACGAGAAACCCAAGGGAAGGTACCCCTCATTAACCAAAGACCACCAATGCAGTGATGATGTGAACCCTTAGAAAAAGGCTTCCATTTACTATAACAACAAACCACGCAATAGATATTGCCAAGGGGTGAAGGAATAAGGAAATGAGATTTCCAAACCATTACGACTTAAAGGAGTAAGTATACTCCATATGCACCCAAGCATGTGGTAAACCATTGGGTAAACACCAACATAGCCAACCTTGTCAGTAGACCTATGAGTGGAGACAAACCACTCAACAAGAACTTTCATTTATCAATGACAGAGTACTCTTCAATTGGAGAACGGGACCAGAAAACCCTTGAAGTTCTTGGGATGTCCCGGTGATGTACATACAAAAGTAAAACTACACAGCTAGAGCCTAAACCAATGCCCAACACCGAAAGGCAATAATTATCAAAGCAATTAATGTGAACACACATTGAACACCATGAATGATTAACGCTCAAGGGAGCTTATGACCCGATGAGTTATTTCATCCTTGGTCAACCAAGATACTTGGTAAATTGTATCACAAATGATGAAGATAATGTGAGGTAAGCCAACCTACACATGAAACCTAAACTGAAATAAAACACCCCCACAATGGGAAGATAATAGCATTGCGGTATGCTACAACAACCGTCATACACACGAACATTGGAAACCCCAGGGTATTCATACCATAAAGGAATGGTGCCAATGACAATGGCAAGGAGTAAAGAGAAACTATCACAGTAACAGAAACAGTAAGAGCAATGTTGTATAATGAGTAAGAATACGGGGCGCAACAAGCGACCGCTATGAGGAAGTAACAGATAACAACACGGAGTATAAGTATGAAATGACAGGAAGAAATATTTCTTCCCATCACATAAGTGACTTACTGTCAAGCGTTTACGCCTCTGCGCTCTGTATGACTGAGTGTTTTGGTATTGCACTTGTGCAGCTAATGATCTAATGCGATGGCTAGGAATATGGAGAACGTAAACCGTAGTAAATCTTTTTTTCACCACAAACATGGCATAAGCCAGTTAAGCAAGCTTAGCAGCAGACCGTGCGGCCTAAGGCCAGGAGACTTAAGAAAGTCACTAACAATCACAAGATGTGAATTCCAATGGAATAAAGGTGAAAGGAGACTTAAGAAAGTCACTAGGACCGACGCATAGAAATGCAAGGTCATACAAGTAAAGAACACTTGTACTAAACCAGGAGAACTGGTACAATCCAGAAGCTATGGACAACAGAGGAAGCACTATAATTAAATAGTGGCTTAGCCTCGCCCAACAATAGGTTGGAAGAACATTGCGAACAATCGTGAGAGTACGGATAGTATGTATAATAGATTACCAGGAAGCTGGGTATAGCCTAAACTCGTTAAGTTCAAAGGCGGTAAAAGAATACCACACTTGTGTAAAACCTTATCCCCGCAATAAAAGGGATAGAAGGCGAGGAGTAACATATCTATAATAACCAAAGAGTGAATGAAGCACTAAGGTTATCAGGGTCGCGAGCAGAAGCTAGTGGGGCCTAGCTAAGAAATGTAATACACCCAGTAAGTATGCGAGATTGACTATTAACGCCTTAAAGCCTAATAGGCTAGAACCGAATTGATTGTGGGTTAAATAAACTCATATAGGAATTATTGGTAAAAGGACTGAACCATTGGTATGGTTAAGACCCTTGGACCAAAGTACATTATATAATGAACAGTAATGAAGCTAAAATGCTTCAAAACGCCCGAACTTAGTAAACCAATGTTCAATATTAACATATGGGAGATTACGTGGGCGTAATCCCTTTTAAGGGGGGTAGAGCGAAAACCGCTTAATGCAGGTTTTATAAATAAAACACACAAAACTATAATGTGCATAGCACAAATGATAATCGATTCGATGAGTGGTACTTATGTTATATAAACATATGTATACATTCATAGTGAAATTGTGGTAACTAAGCATTAGACATGCAAATACCATAGGGCGAATATACCCATCTTGTAACCCAGTGTAAGAGTATTAGAAAAGAAGAGTAATGAGTAGTGGACGGAGTTCCACAAGTATGGTAGCCTTGGAAGAAGTAGTACGAAATGAATGAGAGTAGTAGATGAATGAAGTTTTCGAGTAGTGGAATCGTAGGTAAATTATTTGAAGTAAATTGAGGACAACAAAAAATTTTACAAGTATGGTAATTCCTAGTTAGAATATTTGAAACAATGGAGAGTAAGGGATGGAAGTAGTGAAGGTTGATGAGATGAGCACTTAGGTATTGAACCTCGAAGTAAAAGCATTTGGGAAATAGATTGAGAATGACTGATGGATCGAATTCCATCCTTGAGAGATGCATGAATGACTAGGAAGAGTAAAAAGATAAAACATGAAAATAATTGAATTAATTGCTTGTTTGAAACTGATGTGGGAAGTCGAACTTGATCCTGATCAGATCAAGGGAAACCGAACACAAATTGGGGTGGAAAGATAGTTCAACACTGATGCTGATCACATCAGGGTCGAATGATTCTTGAAGCTCCCCTCAAGTGGTCACAAGAATCACACATAGGATAGAAGTAATGAAAATAAATTGGAACTTGGAGTTGGATGCTTTAGAAAGATTTCTAATTAGCTGTTGGGAAGGATTTTTCCTTAGACTGAGAATAAGGATTTGGCTAGAAGCTTATATCGGAGAAGATAGTAGTGTAGCATGTTGTATTATTCCAAGGGCAACGGGACATAGAGGAGTCCCGTGTCTAGATGACCTGAGTGCCTGCGGGATTGTATTGTGTATTGCATTGCTTTGGGGATAGCTTTGCACTGTATGTATGTATGAATTTTGTAAAGAGGAACCGGATGGTTGACAGTAATATGGATTGGAGTAAGTATTGTACATTGGTATGATAGGGAAAGGAGAAACCTTGAGTAATGGACGTGGGAATTAGCAAGTCGGAAGAATGTATGACCACGGTATTAGACATGTAAGAATGAGTAAGCATTGTAAACCCATAACCTCGAACAACTTTGAGGACAAAGTTCTTAAGGGGGGTAGATTGAAATACCCCGACCTTAAATATAGTGATTAAATTATCCTAATGGGTATTTAAGAGCCTAATAATGATTAAGTAATATTGGTAAGGAAAAATAAATCCAAAAGAAATAAAGAAACGCTTAAAAAGCGTAAAACGCTAAATAAGCGTTAAACAACCATAGGAGGTATAAGACCTCGGTCAGCGTAATATAAGGATTCTAAAGGCTTAATTAAGTCTAAATAAATATTAGGGAACAAATCCCGAAGAAAACGGATCCTTAAAATGGATTAAAATCACTAACGAACCTTAAAGCACGTTTTTCGAGGTAACCGGGAAAACGCGTCTTTAAGCGGGTCAAATAGACTCGTAACAATTTTGGTCAACTAAATAATCATTAATAAATATTAGTGAAGCTTTAGAGCCAATAAAAACAAGAAAACGAGAAATTAGTAAAAACTGTCAAAAACGGGAAGTTGTGGGGTAAAAGCACAAATAACTCAAACTAGTGTGTCCACTATTGTAAATAAAATTTTCAAAACCCACAATGGGCTGTATGTCATCCGATCCCCCTTCCCTCTCACACACAAAAAAATATAAGTAAAGAAAGAAAGAAGAAAAGAAAAGAAGAAGAAAAAAAAAATACCAAAAAGTAGAGAGTACTCTCTTTCCTCACCTTTTTCTTCTCTCTCTCCCATTTCTTCCTTCCCCATCGTGCTCTCTCTTTTCCTCCTTCCCCCATGCAGCGATTTTGAGCTTCCCCTCTACAACAATGGAAGCTCTCTCTTCTTCTCCATGCTCCACCCTCATGTGAGCTTCAAATACAAAAATAATTACATATTTGTAATCCCCTCATCATCCTCTACACTTCTCTCTTTTCAAAATCCAAAAATGAGGAAGTTCAATTTCGTGGGTATACCCCATTGGTGAAGAAAATAGCATCAATGTGTAGCTTGGGGTCTCCTCTCTCCAACAAGGTAAAAATCTACATGAAAAACTCATGTTTTCTTCACCTTCCTTCACAACCGATTTTTCTCCATTTGTAATGCTCTGTTTTTCTCTCTCCTTTGAGCATAATATCAACCTTACAATGGTGGTGGATTCACCTTCTTGAACCAAGGGCTAAAAACCCTCCTAAGACACTCCAAAGGTAAACCCTAGAAATCTTGTTCTAAACATTTCTATGAACTAGCATTAATTAAGGGGTTAGCATGTTAATTATACTTATTTTATGTGCTTTGGGTGATGGGAATGGAGTTTGGCAACTCCATTCCCCACAAAACCGATTTGTGCAAGAAAGAGAGGAAGAAGAGAATTGGAAGAGAATTGAAGGAGATATAAGCTCAAGGTAAGAGCTCCTTCTTAATGCTCAATTTAATGCATTAGTGTAATGGGAATGGGTAAGCAAATAAAAGAACCTAAACGATTGTATTGGTATTGTAGTATTGGAAGTTTAAGTATTTGTGAGGAAGTTTGAGTATTTGTGAAATTAGTACGTGAATTGTAGGCCTTGGAGCCAAATGGTTGTGTATGAGTATTAGTATTGGTATTTGAAGAAGTATTGGTGAATGTATATTGTATTGATTGCTGGTAGGACCCTTGTATGGGTGTGGCTAGAATAGGAATGATTTTGGTGATAATGGGAATGTGTGGATAAGTGAGAATTGTAGGTGAACTATGGCAAAATTTTGGTAGGAAATGTACACTTATGGATGGCTTGGTGAATGGGAGAACCAAGGTGTATATTGGATTGTGTAGGTATGTTTAGTAGTAATGAAGTGGTAGTTGTAGTATGAGAAACAAGAAGTGTAAAATCTGTAGCAAAGGGTATAAAAATGCATTGGAGAAGTGAGGAAAAATTAGTGTGTAAGAATTGGTAAAAAGAGTGTTGGACTTGGGTATAGATATTGTAGTTGCTGGAAATAAATTGGAATGGTAAGATGGCATTGGAACAAAGTGCAAAATGCAAAGAGGAGTGTAGGAATGCACAAGTGTGCAAAGTATGAAATTGTGAATGAAAATTTGTAGAATTTGAGCAATAAGTTGAGTAAGTATTGGACCATGGATTTAAGGAGTTTTAGTGAGTGTTTAAGTGTGTTTAATTATGTACAAAACATGTGGAAAGATTATGGAATGATTGGAGGTGAATTAAGGGTTGATTTGGGGTTGAAAAATCAACCAAGTAGCAGTTTTTAGCAGGGTCCGGGACCTAGGGTATGTACCAAGTCCCGGACCGCACTTAAAATCAGTTCGAGAGTCATCCTAGCAGGTGGTCCGGGACCTAGGTCCAGGACCAAGTCCCGGACCAATATCAAAAATAGGTCGTAAGTGATTTCAGTGCATGGTCCGGGACCTTGGGTCCGGACCAAGTCCCGGACCACCTATAAAAGCTTGTAAAATGTGATTTTTAGGGGTCTAACCATGGGGCATTGATGGGTAATGGTTTTAGAAGTTGTTAAGGCCTTGTTTGGTGACCTTTAAAGGCCCTAAGAAGTGTAAACAAGTTTGAGAAGTAATTAAGAAAGTTGTAAGTTTAAGAACATTAAGTTAAACCGAAATAACGGGATAACGGGGTAAGTACGGGAGTAGTAATTATGTATGTATTGTGATGCTTAGTATTAATTGAACCATTTGGCATGTAGTCATTGGTTCAAGAATAAGACTCGAGGAACAAGTAAGGACTAAGGAACAAGAGTGAACCAAAGAAACAAGAAGGCACCCGGTAACGTAAATTGTAGAAAAGGTATGATTTCTTCATGCCCTGTATCCTAATCTGGTTACCCCGATTTGTGTGCTTATTTGACCACCTAAATAAGATAAATGCATGAATCGGACTATATTGCACTACCTGTGCTTGACTTATGTGTGCTTGATATTTTTGTCTTGAGCACTAGTTTGTATAATTCATGAAATATGAATGATGATGAATGGTATTCGAACCTCGTATTGTACTTGTGTAATGTATTGTACCTCGTTGTATGTGTATATGGTATTGTATTATTGTGGCTTGGATGTTGACTTGTGCTAATTCCTAACTATCTAACTCCTAACTTAAGTGAGTAAATTGGAATGAGTACAAGTCCGATATAGCTTCGGCCACGCGTGAGGATGCGGAGTCACAAGAGGTTGGCTGCAATTCCTGACTCTTAAACTGGTCCGCGGCCCAAATCCCTTAAATGGGTAGCATCCCGGATTGGTGAGTCAAGTAAATCCCGGAGGTGGGACGGTGGTAGTCCCCAGAGGCCTCCCGGACTTAACTTGAGTAAGAGTAAGAGTAAGTAAGTATGGAGTAAGTATGAGTATGAGTATGTAGTATGTGTATGAAGTAACGAGTAAAAGAGTAATCTCCACCCGATTAACCCGGGTGGACCAATGAAGCTAACAAGAATTGTATTGTGTATGTAATGAGTATGTGTATTTCGGAAGAAGGTAAGTATGTATTGGATGGTTTATTGTATTCCTTGTATGTAATGTAGTGTATGTATGTATGCCTTGCGTAAGTATTGTTGTATTGTGTATAAGAGCATGTATGCATGTATTTGAATGAAATCAACCGCATGTATTCGACCAAGTGGTCGGCGTACCCTCACTAGTACGGGGTATGCGGTTATCATGCTCGGCGAAAGCTGACCCCTTCGGGGGACATTTTTTAGTGTGCAGGTACCCGAAGCGAATGTGGTCAAGGCACGAGACCGGTGACTACATTTGGATAGTAGTAGTAGAATGTAGAGGTGTATTAACTAGCACACCCCTTGTATTTAGAAAGTAATGTAGTAGTGAGGAATGGGTAGACATAGACTCATATGAGTACCTATGAACTTGGGGAGGAAACATTGTATTTGTATTGAGAACCTAGTAAACTCGGTTATGTATATTGCATGGTATGGTATTGTAAAGGAGTAACGTGTTGAACGGATTAGTAGTATGAACTGGAGAATGGAGTATGTATTGTAGATGTGTAATACTCGGGATTCCGGTCCATCAGACCGATGCTGTATGTAGAAGTAGTAGCCTTGTTAGTCACGTGGGTGACTAACGGCATTGTATCACCCATTGTATGTAAGTAAATATCCGCTTCGTGTATCTGATATGTAAGGAGATTGGACGGTAAGCACTGTATTAATGGTAGGGGTGTTACAATTACCTATACATGCTAATATCGTGTCGTGTTTCGGGTCGTATATTCGTTTTCGTTACTTTTTTGCCAGGCCTAATTAAAGTAATAGTAGCCAGATCCAGATCCACGTCCACCTGAGTTGTTACGACCTCTACCTCGAGAAGATCGACCGCTTCTATATCCGCCGCGACCTCGAGAATTGAAATTCCCTTTGTCACGCGAGGTATTGTTGGCAGTTAAGGTGGAATCGGAAAGTAGCAGTGATGTTATTAGCAGATAGATTGCTATTGCTAGCAATATTTGCAGCATTTATACTGAGGCGATTCTCCACGCTAGAAGTTGACTCAAGACCATCGAAGTGGTGAGAGTTACAGATTGACTTAATAAAATTGTTGCGATGGAATCATACTATTCAGGAAGGCCATGTAAAATACAGTGGCATAAATCATTTTCACTACAGCAGATCCTGCCACAGACAGAGATGAGGCGAGCGTTTGGCTCGATTGAAGTAGCAGGAGATCGAATCTGAGTCCTTCTTGAGGGAATACAGCTGAAAACGCAGTTGCTGGAGGCGAGCAGCAGCTTGAGACGCATAAACATCATAAAGATAGTCCAGATCTGGAAGGAAGATTCACAATCAATAACTTGTCCTTTTACATCTTCCGTCAGAGAAGTCATAAGGATCGAGATTATCATGGTCTCGTTGATGCCAAATTGAGTAATCGGCATCTTGATCTGACGATGGAGCCATATTCGATCCATCTACATGACTGAAGAGATCATAACTCGTAGGTATGATTCGAGTTGACGCTTCCACAGAGGATAATTATCCCCATTTAGCTTAGGAAAAGAAGTTGCTGGACCAACTAGATTAGGTATGGTTGTCATGGTGGAGGAGATGACGGACTTCTGTCCTGAAGTAGCAGAATCGTTGCTAACACTTTTTTGCCCTGAGGCAGCGGATTCGGGACTAAGTGTAGACTTAGAGCTCAGAGGAGTGTAGCTCTGATACCATACAAAGATGTTCACATGGTGTTGATATGAGAGAACGACCGAGAGATAGAGATCGAGAAGGGATATAGAGGAAGTGACAATACGTTTCATTGATATCAGCTGCTATCTATTACAACATATATATAGCAGTATATAATTAGCAACGGATAACACTACAGCAGATTATTGGACCAATACAAACATGGGCCTAATGCTGTATGGCCCACTACACTACTATATAGTATGCCCCGCGATCAGAACAGGGGTAAGGCCAAGTGGCGATCGAAGAGTAGTAAAACGTGGAGCAGAAAGAGACTTGGTTAGCAGATCTGCTAGTTGTTGCTCTCCTGCAAGATGAGCTACCACCAGAGATCGAGACTTCACACGTTCAAAACAAAATGGAAATCCACCGCACGATAAGTGGCACCCAAGTTGTCACAATGTATAACTGGTGGTTTAGGAAGACGTACAGATAGTTCAGACAGTAACTGTTGTATCCAAATAAGCTCAGCAGCACCAGCCGCAACTGCACGATACTCAGCCTTAGTGGTTGATCGTGCCACAGTCTCCTGCTTCTTTGACAGCCAGGAGATAAGAGAGGAGCCCAAGAAAATAGTATAAACAGATGTAGAGTGACGATTTGAGATGTCGGTTGCCCAATCGGCATCAGTATATCCATGGAGACTGACAGAAGAATGCCACGGAAGAAACAAATGCAGATTGTTTGTCCCATTCAAGTAACGAATGTCACGCTTGAGAGCAGTCCAATGGATTGAGTAGGGGAATGCATGAACTGACATAATTTGTTGACGGCATAGCAAATGTCTAGTCGAGTAAGACTCAGATACTGCAAACTCCCAAGTAGTAGACTGCGGAACAGAGATGCATCAGAAAAAGGTGGGCTAGTGGCATCATAAAAATCTGTCGACAAGCAGCAAGAGGAGTAGTCGCTGGTTTGCACGAGTCATTTTAGCCTTGGCAACTATTTCGTAATTACTTGGTCTAAGACAAATAAAACCTGAGAGAACGCTGAACTTGAACACCAAGGAAAAAGGATAAAGAACTCAAATCGCGAAAATGGAAGAATTGCTGCAAAGTGAGTAATGAACTTCTAAATCAAAGAATCAGATGAACCAGTCGACGATATTATAGTCGATCGCTCAATAAGATATAGATCATTGCCAGACGAAAACACAAAGAGAGACGAATCAGATTTACAGCACAGTGAAACCAGCTGAATCAAAGTTCCTCTCAGTTGTCAAACCAAGCTCGCGGAGCCTGTTTGAGACCATAAATGATTTGTTCAATTTGATACAAAGTTTGGTCTAGCGCATCAATAAAACCATGTGGTTGCTTCATGAAAACATCCTCATTTGAATCACCGTGTAAGAAGGCTTGAAACATCCAATTGACGAATTGACCAATCTCGAAATTGTAGCTAGGGCAAGAACGAGTCGAATCAGATGGCTTAACAACTGGACTAAATGTTCCAAGTAATCAAGGCCATACGTCTGTGTATACCCTGGGAACTAGACGTGCCTTACGCCTCTCAATTGTAGCATCAGAGTTGAGTTTGGTTTTCAGTACCATTTACAGCCCAATATATTAGAGTGTGGCGGTGGCGGAATTAACATCCAAGTGTTTGTGGAGAGTTAAAGCAGTAGTAATCCTGATGCATAGCTGACACCAATCCAGATATTTTAGCCTGAGTATATGTAGGAGTTTCAGGAACCACATAAGAGAGTAGTGTTCCAAGCTATAGTACCATCAGTACGAATCTTAGGCTTGATAATGTTGTGTTTCGATCGATGGTCATAGGGTGAAGAGGAGCAGCAGCAGGAACAGATGATAAGGTGTTTGTCTGTGGGCAATGGAGATGGAGCTTCAGGTAAAAGGGAAGGTCTGTGGAGTTAAGTGTGAATCTGAGACTGGTAAAGGTGAGAATCATTGGTGGGGGTAATGGAAGGAGATGAAAAAGTATGAGTATATGTCTGCACATCAATAACACAGATCTGAATATGTAATAGGAAGAGAAGTAAAAAGTGTTGAAGTTGTAGCAAAAGGAAATGTTTTCTCATCGAACACCACATCACAAGAATTCTACCACTTTTGTTTCCAAGCAGATGAAGCCACAATGCTTTTGACTGTAACCCTGAAGGTACAAGGTATGCTTCGAAAAGAGAATTTTGAGATTTGTAAGGCCTAAATTAGGCCAAACCGCACACACCAAAGACACGCAAAGAGGTGTAATCGGAGTTTCTGTCAAACAACACTTCATAAGGTGTTTTAATACCAAGAACAACTGACGGAGTTCGATTGAGCAAATACACCACTGTAAAAAAGGCCATAGTTCAATATTTGAATGGAACAGAAGAATGAGAGAGCAAGAGAAAGACCTCTGTCAACAAATTTCGATGGCGTGTCGATGTTGCCATTTTAAGCATGCGCATGGGACAGGTGACACGATGTATGAGCCAGTTCTTTAACCAATGGAATGAAGCAGAAAAAACTCTCCACCCCCATCTGTTTGAACAGCCAAAACTGAAACAGCAAACTGAGTTTTAATAAATGCCAGAAACTCTTTAACAACAGTAAATACACCAAACTTTAGAGACAATGTAAAAATCCATATATATTTGCTATAATCATCCAAAATTGTCAAGTAAATTGACATCCATCTGAACCAAGCAAAGGGGCTGGTCCCCAAACATCCATAAAAACCAATTGAAAGGGCTTTGTAGATCTAGATGGGGAAGAGGGATAGGGTAGAGCATGAGTCTTACCCGCTCTACAACCAGCACAAACTAGAGAAACTGGAGTCAAGCTAAATTGTATTTATTTATGATATAACTAGTAATCTTATCAGATGCATGTCCCAAACGAAGATGCCAAGTGGTGTAGTCCGTTTTGAGGAAGAATGAGCAGAAAGCTGTTGTGAAGCAGGCGAGGCATTCGCTTCAAAATGGTATAATCCATCCTTAATGCCTCCCTTGAGCTGAATAGCCTGAGTATCCTGATCCTTCACAGTAAAATGAGACGAATGAAATTCAAAGAACACTATTATCTGTACAAAACTGGCGAACAGACAACAAATTCTTTGAAATGTTTGTCACATGAAAAATATGTGATAACAGAAATACACGATGAGAAAGAGAGAAACATCATGTGCTTTGATTTTCAATCGGAATCATCGAGCCATCACTCATAGATACTGCCTTGATCCAGTATATGGATGAAATGAAACTACAAATTGGACAAATCATGCGTGAAATGATTAGACGTCGTAGTATCTGGATACCAAGAGTGATCAGCAGTGTAGAATTCTTATAATTGGCAAAGGTGAAATTAGCCGCCAAGTTGAGACGGTTAGAATGGGCTGATATGCATGATTATATCGATGGTAACACGCACTGGCTTTGTGTCCCGGTTTCTCACAAATTTGACACACCGGCCTTGTATCACTCTTGCCATTAAATTAATAGTAGCCAGATCCAGATCCACGTCCACCTGAGTTGTTACGACCTCTACCTCAAGAAGATCGACCGCTTCTATATCCGCCGCGACCTCGAGAATTGAAATTCCCTTTGTCACACGAGGTATTGTTGGCAGTTAAGGTGGAATCAAAAGCAGCAGTGATGTTATTAGCAGATAGATTGCTATTGCTAGCAATATTTGCAGCATTTATACTGAGGCGATTCTCCACCGCTAGAAGTTGACTCAAGACCATCGAAGTGGTGAGAGTTACAGATTGACTTAATAAAATTGTTGCAATAGAATCATACTATTCAGGAAGGCCATGTAAAATACAGTGGCATAAATCATTTTCACTTACAGCAGATCTTGCCGCAGACAGAGATGAGGCAAGCCGTTTGGCTCGATTGAAGTAGCAGAAGATCGAATCTGAGTCCTTCTTGAGGGAATACAGCTGAAAACGCAATTGCTGGAGGCGAGCAGCAGCTTGAGATGCATAAACATCATGAAGATATGTCCAGATCTGGAAGGAAGATTCACAATCAATAAACTTGTCCTTTTACATCTTCCGTTAGAGAAGTCATAAGGATCGAGATTATCATCTGGTCTCGTTGATGCCAAATTGAGTAATCGGCATCTTGATATGACGATGGAGCCATATTCGATCCATCTACATGACTGAAGAGATCATAACCTCGTAGGTATGATTCGAGTTGACACTTCCACAGAGGATAATTATCCCCATTTAGCTTATGAAAAGAAGTTGCTGGACCAACTAGATTAGGTATGGTTGTCGTGGTGGAGGAGATGACGGACTTCTGTCCTGAAGTAGTAGAATCGTTGCTAACACTTTTTTGCCCTGAGGCAGCGGATTCGGGACTAAGTGTAGACATTAGAGCTCAGAGGAGTGTAGCTCTGATACCATACAAAGAAGTTCACATGGTGTTGAGATTGAGAGAACGACGACGAGATAGATATCGAGAAGGGAATAAGAGGAAGATGACAATATGTTCATTGATATCAACTGCTATCCATTAACATATATATAGCAGTATATAATTAGCAACGGATAAGACTACAGCAGATTATTGGACCAATACAAACACTGGGCCTAATGCTATATGGCCCACTACACTTCTATCTTAGTAGATCGGGTAGAATATATTGGGATGAAGAAATCCTCTTAGTCGCTTGGAAGAACTTATTAATGCAAATTGGCTTGCTGACTTATTTAAGAAAGAGTGGACTAACTCTAACTGAACAGTTTGGGGCTGGAAGTTGTAGAAAAAACTTAGAACTTGCAACTCCAGGATAGAGGATTAGTGTTATAACCCAAAGTTTAGTGCAGATTTTATTTCGTCACAAGTGTCTTACGTTGAGCTATTTTATGATTTAGGACATGAAGGTCCTTTGAATTAAAGTTGGGGACAAGAAGGTCTTTTCCTTTTATCCATTTTGGTAAGAATTCACTTAATCAGTATTTAATTATCCTTCGTATTTCCTTCCATAACCTAAAACACGTTCTCATTCCCGATCAGTTTTGAAAACTGCCAAGTACGCTCCTCCCATCTTCCCTCTTAACACTCCTCACTTTTTCTCTTGATCAGACAAGTGCTGCCATTGTTGTTTGGAATTTGAAGTCTGCTTGTGGATTGCTCCTTCTTACATTTCCGTGTCCAGTCAAGGTAAATTATGCCAGATTATCTCTCATCAATTCTGCAATTTGAGAACCCTTCCGTCTCTATAGTTCTTTGCAATCCAATTATGAATCAGTGGTTTTCGGGCGTCTTCTGCCAATTTCGCCTACCGTTGGTTTCCTCTACGAATTCGTGGTTCGGATCAGGTGAGGATTGGTGGTTCTTCGCATATTAGTTCTGTTTTGGGAACGATATCGAGTTCTGATTGGGTTTTTGTGTTTCTGCGTTTGATGGTGATGTCAGTGGTTGTGGGACTTGCGTTTTGATCTGCGTTGGATTGACTGCATGGGACTGATTGCTCCGCTTCAGATTTGGAATCGTCCTACTATTACGATGGGTAGGTGGCTCGCGGATTCACTAGTATGTCGGCCATAGGGGTGTTTAATCCGGGTTTGGGTTGTTTGAATTTCTTTTGTGATTGTGCTCGTTTTTGTCTGATTTAATGTGGTTTCAACTGGATAAACTCCGATGGTGTTTTTCTGCAAATTCTGAGTTTCTGGTGACAATTGGTACTTGCAATGTCTCGGGTTCGTGTGGTTTGCAATTCTGAAAAAACATTTTTTCCGTTATGTCCAAACGTTGTCCGAACATCAAAGTTCGGACGACCCTGTTTTGCCTTAGTGTTCTGCGTTTTTTACGTGTTTGTGTTTGGGTGCGAGGAGGCGAGCCTGGCTTGCGAGTTTCGGCTGGGTGTGTCCGACTTGCAAGTCCGGACAGAAGTTCAGACACCCTCTACTGGTTTCCTCTGATTTTAGTTCAAACTAGTGTCCGAACATTGATGTCCGGACACAAGTTTGGATGCCACCACATATCTGATTTTCGAAAACTGTCTGAACATCTGTCCGAGCTTTGATGTTCGGACACTCCTGGATTCTCCTCTGTTTCAGTTCGACCTGTGTCCGAACTTTGACGATCGGACAAACAGTTCGGACATTCTGGTTTCTACACCTTTGAGTCTCGACTTGAGTCCGAACTTTGACGTTCGGACACTGTTCGGACATACCCCTGTTTTTGCCTAAACATGCTTGTTTGAGCTCCGTTTTGACTTCTATTGCGGGTTGTATTCCCACATATGGTAACTAAGCTTCTAAATGCTTGTGGTGCAATTGGTGCACATATGCCTACGTTTATTCAAGCTTCTGTTTGGGACCTAGTATATCTTTGTATCTGAACCGTGGATGGCTGGTTTAGTATCTCGTAGCGCGTGCGTAGGACGTCCTTCTGTTTGCCACGAGGGGTTCCCGTTCTGTTCACAGGTGTTTCACCTGTTCTGTTCACGAGTGAGTTTCCTCATTCTGTTCACGGATTTCTATCCGTTCTTTGAATGCTTCGATTTCTAGTGTCCGTTCTGTTTGTGAACCTGATTACTCTGAATTCTGGTTTAGTCCTGTTGGATGGACTTCTGCTTCCGGTTTTGCTATGAAATTTACTATTTCCCCTCTGTTAAACTTCTGGAATTATCATCTATTTCTGTAAATGTTTTGAGCATGCTGGTTGATGAAGTTAATCATCTACTGGGCATGGTTATGTGCTCATCCCCCTACTTTTACTAACATTGTAGATTGGTCATCGAGGATCACCTTGATTCTGGAGCTTAGCTTGATAGCTCGTATTTGAGATTTGATATGTTTACATTTTAGACTTTGTAGCCTTCGGGCCTTTGATTTACTCATCAGACTTCTGACATTCGTTTTGGAGATTTGTATTGACATTTAGTTATTTCGACATACTTTGATTATACTTTTATACAAGTATTCATTTGGGCCTTTTCGTTAAGTATTAGTTTGGAGGCTTGCGCTATTAGGTAGTAATACGCGGCGTGTAACGTCCCTAACTCCTAGGCCAGTGTTGGGGTCGTTACATTTAGTGGTATCAGAGCTCTGGGTTCTAATCTGATGGGAATTAGCTTAGTCAGTCAGCCAGTTGTCAGTATCTATGCTTTGGAGACTCGTGGTCTAACTGCTTGCTGGTGGACTTTTAGAATGCCGTCATCAAGTGCTCCAATTACTCCACAGGGTGACGTTGCCGAGGCGGCCCAGAAGTTCATGACCCAGCTGCTGCAGACGGTTGCAGCTGGAGGAGCCCCTGGAGGAGGAGCAGTTGGTGGTGGAGCAGCTAGGGGTGGTGCAGCCGGAGTTGGGGCTGCTGATGCTGGAGGAAGGAATGTGAAAGCGCTTCAGGAGTTCATGAAGCTGAAGCCTCCAACATTTGATGGGACTGGAGACCCGCAGGAGGCCAGTCACTGGTTGGCTGAGGTGGAGGATCTGCTGCGAGTTATGGGCTCAGAGAAGGAGCAGAAGGTGGACTTCGCCACCTTTCTGTTCAAGGCCGAAGCCAAGGAGTGGTGGAGGTCGATGATGGGGAGGTTCCCACAGCCTTGGACTTGGGACCAGTTCACAGGCGAATTCAACAATCAGTTTTATCCGGAAGTCTACAAGGACCAGCGAGTTCTGGAGTATAACCGACTATGCCAGGGTTGGGACATGAGTGTGGAGGAGTACGTTCGTAAATTCATCAGTCTCTCCATGTTTGCACCTGAGCCGGACGAGCATAGGAAGACCAGGAAGTTTGAGAGTGGCCTCAGGCCTAATATCCACTCTGTTGTGACACCGCTGTGTCACAAGACCTTTAGGGACGTTGCTGATGTCGCCCTGTTGGTAGAGGCCGATCTGAAGGGCCACCAGTCTGGTGGAAAGAACCAGAAGAGGAAACAGAGATCTGAGGAGGGTGACAAGAGAGATTATGGTGCTTCTCAGTAGAAGCAGTCTACTGGTGATCGTTCTGGGGATCGTCAGGGTTCGAGAGACCGGGGTGGATCTTCTTCTTCATCCGCTCCAAAGTACCAGGTCTGTGGCAAGTTCCACAGGGGACGAGACTGCTATAGAAAGTTGGGGGCCTGCTTCAAATGTGGCTCCCTGGACCATAGGCTTGCTGACTGCCCTCAAGTCGAGAGGAGCAGAGGTAGCTCGGGAGGTAGGACTGGAGGGTCCATCTCAGAGACCAAAGATCGAGACTGGGCTGAGCAGAAGAAGCCCCAAGGCTAGGCCAGAGTCTACGCGATGGCTGGAGAGAGAGACCGATCCACTAACAGAGTTGTCACAGGTATTCTCCAGTTGTCATCTCGTTCTGTTTTCTGCTTGTTTGACTCTGGAGCCACCCACTCTTTTATTTTTGTTGAGTTGGTGGGTGAGCTCGGTTTGCCTGTTGTGCCTCTAGGTATTGAGCTGTGTGTGCATAGTCCTCTGGTTAGGAATTCTTCCATGCTATTGAACTCTGTGTGTAAAGATAGTCCTGTAGTTGTAAAAGATAGGATTTTGTGTGCTGATCTCATCCCTATGGAGATGACGAACTTCGATGTAATCCTGGGCATGGACTGGCTTGCTGCTCACCATGCCCATATTGATTGTGCTGCTATGCGAGTGACGTTTGAGGAGCTGGGTCAGCCCCGTTTGTTAGTAGTCGGGAATGGAATCCCGTGTTCGCCGCCAGTGATCTCAGCCATGCAGGCGTTCCGCCACTTGAGGAAGGGATGCCAGGGATTTCTGTGCTACATCCCTGAGGTTCGCAAGGATGCGAAGTTGGAGGACATTCCAGTGGTCAGATACTTCCCAGACGTGTTCTAGGACAACGTGTATGGACTTCCCCCTGTCAGAGAGGTGGAGTTCTCGATCGAGCTCGCACTCGAGACTCAGCCTATATCTAAGGCCCCATACCGGATGGGTCTTGCTGAGCTCAAGGAGTTGAAGATTCAGTTGCAGGAGCTGCTGGATAAGGGCTTCATACGTCCCAGTGTGTTGCCTTGGGGAGCGCCAGTGTTATTTGTCAAGAAGAAAGACGGCAACCTTCGTTTATGCATTGACTACAGGGAGCTCAACAAGGTTACCTGAAAACGTATGATTTGGTTCTACACGTTAACATCGAGAGACCATAAACCAAACACCAAGAAATATAGTGGTTCGGCCAATGATCCGGCCTACATCCACTTCTAGACAATATCTTTATTCCTTCTTTTGGTATTACAAGTTTATAGAGCTTTCTAATGTTTTCTCTCCCTTCTAATATTGTGTCCCTCAACAAATGAGCTCCTATCTCTATTTATAGACTTTCTAGGGTGAAGTCTCTTCTAAACCCTTGAACATGTAGCATTGTTTTATAGGAGCTGTCTTCCTAACTTTGACACTTTCCTCCTTGTAAAGCCTTCCGGTCCAAAAGTGTGGGGTACGGGGTATGATGCCCGGATGCGGAATACGAGACGCGGGATGTGGCGCCCGAACGTAGAGTGCCGGGTGCGGGATCCTGGACCTAGTCATGAGGTCTAGTGCCCAAACATAACACCGTTGCGGGATCCGGATTGACGCTTGGTGTCTAGATTGGAGCCTGAACAGGGTCCTGAAGGGGGCCTGGGGCCTGAGTCGGGGTCTAAGGTTTGGATCGTCTTGGCTCTTCAGTCTCGTCATATTTTTGCCCTCTTCATCAGTCCCACAAGTTCTACTTTTGGGCACTTAAAAAAGTGGAACTTACAAAAAGAAAGATAAAAATTTACATTCTTTCTACTTTTCCTTTCTCCTATCTCCTAGTCCCACAAGTTCTTTTTCTTTAACTTTTACAAAGAAAAATGAACTTACAAAAAAGGTTGGTAAAACTAGTACAACTAAAGTCCCACAAGTACATTTGATAAACTTGGATATTTTGGGACATATATCTTCGAGATAGTACATCCTTCATGGATAAATCCTCTAGCTTTGATACGCAATAATTAAGAAGCCAGAAATCCAGAAGGCCAGAAATCCAGAAGTCCAGAAGGCCATAATAAGATTTTCATAAAGAAAACCAATGGTTCTTTTAATAAGAACCATTCCCTTTTTGAAAGGGTAAAATAATATGATGATTAAATCTGTGCTTTACTTGCAAAGGATGATAATTCCCAAAGGGAGAACAAAAGATAACATATTTTCCCAACTTTGCTTATGCTAGCCAAAGGATGGTACTTGTGATTCAAGTATGGTGCGGCGTCCCACACCTAACAATGCACCATTACAGGCGACCAGAGCTCCTGATGGGTCCAGAGATGGGTTTTTTTGGTTGGCCCGATTCACCATGGATATGCAAATCTATTGCAGAAAGTCCAAGGGTAGGTGTTACTTTCAAGGCATGATAGCCTGTAGGTGTTACTTTTCACCATGGATATGCAAATCTATTGCAGAAAGTCCATGGGTAGGTATTACTTTCAAGGCATGATAGCCTGTAGGTGTTACTTTTCACCATGGATATGCAAATCTATTGCAGAAAGTCCATGGGTAGGTATTACTTTCAAGGCATGATAGCCTGTAGGTGTTACTTTTCACCATGGATATGCAAATCTATTGCAGAAAGTCCATGGGTAGGTATTACTTTCAAGGCATGATAGCCTGTAGGTGTTACTTTTCACCAGAGGGCCTATGGGAGCACCATGGACCAGAGGGCCTATGAGAGCGCCATGGATTTCAATAATTTTTGAATTTTTGTTGACATATATATTTTTACAAACTACCCTCGCCCTTGGGGATAGCCAGAATAACAGAATCATCTTCAAGCGGTAGCAGCCAGAATAAAAGAATCATCTCCAAGTGGTAGCTTTAGAGATAATGCCGGTGCGTCTTGTAGAAAAATTGGTATGAACTTTTGAAACTTTGTCCAGTCTTGGACTAGCACGCTGTGGACCTTTGGTGTAGTGTCCTTTGGCCGGGGCAGAATTGAGTCACTTTTTGCCGGAGGTAAACGTGAGCTGTTTTTGATTTTCTTGTCAGGATTTACTCTGGCGTGGGCCCTTATTTGGCTCTTGACGGTAAAAACCCATTTTTTGCTTTCGAGCCTACACCTGAGTGTGAATGTAGACGGTGTTGGGGCTGTATCAATATGCCGCCCGGTCATTGATTGAGGCTTCACTACTTTGGCTTTTATCCAATCTGTTTCAGCGGCTGATGACTTGCTTTTTATTCCCGGATAAAATTCTCAGTGACGTAAGCTGTTGTTGAAGGTATATTCTGATCCGGCCATCGACAAGGGAACTTCTGGAGCCCTGTTTCCTCTAGTCCTTTTATTCTTAGGGACAAGCCGCAGGACGAAGACGGCCCAGAATGGCTATCTCATTGCAGAATGCAACAGTGGGGATGTATCCGAGAGCGGGCTTCTTATCTGGCAGGAGTATGTCCTCCTAAGCAGAAATAAGTTGACCGGTAGAAAACAGATGCTCATCCTACTTCTGTTAATTGTTTCTGCTACCATTGTAAATTTATTTTTGTCTCAGCAGGTATCCTTCCGGTCTTTTGAAAGGTAACAAGAGTTTCTGCCCAAGCGTCGTAAGGAGGTGATTTGATCGACTTGCCTTTTAGCCTAAACAGAAATCAGCAAAAGATAGGAGATGAGCATTGGTCATAAGGCAAAAACTGCTACAACACAGATTAGTGATTGGCCTCTCAGAATGCCGCAAAATAACAGTGAATACAGAAGAAATGAAGTGCACTTGAGAACTTTAAAGGCTGCCGACAACTAGTAATAACGATGCAAATAATGATTTCTACTAGTTCATCTGTTCATGTGATGGGAGCACACGTGGTTTTCTAAACAGAATTGCGGCTCCAAACAGGAACAAAAATTTTAAAATAGAGCATAAATATGTAATCTAAACAGGGATAGAAGAGTTAAATCAAAAGCCAGAATGGGAGGCACATATTCCGACATATCAACTTGAAACTGAAAATAGAACTCTGTTCGACCATACAACAGAAGTGAATTAGGGTTATTCTTCCATGGAATTTGAGAAAAAACTGAGCAAGCTTATCTGTGTACAATCCATAACAGATTTTAAGATTTCCCCCTCAAAATCAGTTTTGTACAACGCGTTGTTTTAAGTATCTTTAGAAGGTTAACGATAAAAAAGGGGAACTGGTGCAACAGTTTCGAAGCATAAAAAGTAAGTAATCGAGCAATATTTGTTTTGTGCAGAAGCTGAAACAAAGACATATACAGGTTTTTATTTAGTGCAGCAGAAATGATAAAGGATGATGGAGTATGAATACGAAAAGAGTGCAGTTCCAAGTGAAGTTCGTTTCAATGCAGATGCAAACAAAATTATAAAAAGTACAATTGAGGTAGCAGCAGTTAAGTTATTTAAGGAGTTCTAAATGACTCTGCATCAGTTCATAAGTACAAAGGTATGCTGCTAAATCATAAAATACTTTGGTAAATTGATTTCTACGCACACTGATATATGGTTTTATTCGAAATAAGGAGAATATGAATGGCAAAGCAGGTATGAACGATTTGCATTACTGTTACCGGACTGTCCAGCAACCTAGCAGGCGTAAAAGCATAACTCAAGCTGTAAAGGTGTTTTGAAGCTTGAAACAGTTTCGGTAAGAGGAACTCTTCTTAAAAGAAGTGTAGGTGTAGTGAAATATTGTTCCAGAATGTAATACGTTAACAACAGCAACACCAGAGACAGAAACAGTAAAGCAATAGGGTAACAAATGCACTTGAGTAGCGCAAAAAACTTTGAATCATATTAGCAAAACAAAAAGATTCAGAATTTTCAAAATGATGTTTCGTTCTATGTACAAACATCCACCAGAATTTAAAAAAAAAACTTAAGATTTGTCAAAGAAACAATCAGAAGAGTTTGTGGTGCAGAGAACTATGTTTTGCTGAAGTTGGAAGAACGCCAAAGCAAAGTTTATCAAAGAAGTAAAAATTTGGTTAAGCAAATGCGTTAATCTGCTCGTTGGTTTATTGTGCTTCATCTTTCAACAATCAAAAGTTGTGGCACGTGCCTATGTACCGTTTATTTTTATCCCTGCTAGAAAATAAGCACCATCTAGAGGGTAGAAAACAGAAGCGGCAGAATCAAGAAATATAGGCTTTGTTTAAATCTAAAACACAGTTTATGAGATGCAAATGTGATAATCACAATTTTTCAAAGATCGATTATGGCCTCTGGTAAAAATTATCCACATCATCTTTAATCAGAAGCAAATGCAGTTCTAAATCTTGTACACTAGGTGCAACATGCCCATGCGCGAGGGAAGTAGATATATTAAATCGGCGAACATTCAATCAAATTCTTAAATCAGCGATAGAGATGAGATTTTTGGGCGAGCAGAAAGCAATCGTTATGCTTAACAAATTTTAGACATAGTGTTTTAAAGTTAATAGACTTATCTTTAGCAATTAGTCTCGATGCTCCTCCTTTTGGTTTTGTCGTCGTTGCTGTCTGACTTCGACTTCTGTTTTGAGGGATTTGCGTCCTTTGTCAATTGCCGGAGTCTTGGAGAATTTGTGATTGAGCCTGAATTTGAGATCTCAGGTTGGTCTTGAAGGAAAACGTTGTTGGCTTGTTTATGAAAGGCGATTGAATTGTACTGGGAGCATCGCTTGGGTCTGTGCGAGTTGGATCCAGTACCGTCATTCTTCTGGTTGTGCACGGTAGTCTAGCCCGATCGTGGTTGAGATACTGTCCTCACCGCCATTATTGCTTGCTCCAGAGCTCGATGACCTTTGTTGTCGTTTTAGGGCCCGAATTTGAAGGCGGCGTCTGAATTTTGACTTAAGCGTTGCGGCCGGTCCAGCATTTCAACAATAGTCTCCTGGTAATCAACTCCCGGTTACTATCTTCCTGTTTAACAATATTCTACCGGTATTCATCTCCTTGCCACCTTCTTCCGGCCATTTTCTTCCGGTCACTTTCTTCCGGTCATTTGCTTCCGGCCTTTGAACAATATTCTTCCGGTAACCGTCTTCCGGTCACTATCTTCCGGTCATCATCTTCCGGCCATTGTCGCCCGGCCTCCGGTCAAGGAGCTTCCGGTTGTTGTCATTCGGCTTCAACCAAGGAGCTTGCTACTGGAGTCTGCGCTTGGTTCTGAACCAAGGGTGACGTCCAGGTCTGAGCAAATTGATGCCGCCCGGCCCTGCTTTGAGCTTTCTAATAATTTTGTTCTGAGTACGGGAAAATCTTTAATCGTTTCTTGGGAGAGCATCTCGAGGTGATAGGCTAGATTTCGAAGTGGGAGTCCGGGTATTGATGATGGCGACTGGCGACTGGGCTCTTTCCTGTCGATTGAAGAGAAACGTTGCCTGGTTGGGGAGATTGCGGCCTGGTCAAGGAAGTCGAACTGTCTTTTGGTGACTGAAAGTTAGTCGAAGTTACGCCTCTGATGACTTTGAACTTTCACGGATTTTGGCCTCCAGGCCTCCTTGACCAAGGAGCCAAGTTTTAGGCGTCCATATGTAACTCCGCAAGATTGCCTCTGCAAGACCGAGATACGATTATGTTTTTTTTTCTTGGCAATTGGAAGCCCGATCTGTTAGTCTAACAATTAATGATATTTAGAATAGGACAAATAATAATCAAAGCAGAAAGGCATCGATGAGGCTTGAAGGACTTCAGAATTCGATCTTTCGCCACAACTTCTCTTCGCCGGTTGTTTTAGAACCTGATACCGCTTGACGTTGGATATTATCCAAGCGTGTCAATCTTCTTCTTCCAAGTTTGAGACCGCAAGACTCGACGGCTCAACCTATTCCGTCTTGGATCTTGCTACAGTTGGCCTCACATTTTGATTGCAAACTTCGGAATTATGGCTGCGTCCAGCTTCGACATATTTCGCTCTCAGTGAATCTGACCTAGTGGCTTAGGCTTTGACCAGTCGAGTCAGGTTTTCTTCTTTGCTTTTGATGTTCGACGATGCCAGTCTGCGTCGTCCCGCGCCATTGATTTGTTGTAGCCCCAACCGAAAACCTGGATAAGTCTTTTCGCCGAAGCTCCTTTTGGATTAGAAGAGGCGTCGAGCGGTGGTTTAGCCGCGGTTGATATCTTATTCCCCTCATTTCTCCCTTTGACTTTCCTGATTTATGCTGAGAAGATCTTGTCGAGACCGTAGATCCGACTATTTTGATCATAAATGATTCTCTCATTGCCGATTCATTTTTTCTCCGATTACTATCGTCGCGTGCTGATTCTCCCAAAAATCAAGAACTTCGTTCATCGCAACGTTTCTTCTCAAATATCTTTTCCGTCTATCACCTCCTCGAAGATCAAGAGCTGACTTCTTCGCAGATGGATCCATTCGTCGAAAGTCGGAGGCGAATCAATCTCCTTGGATCAGTGAGTTTGCTCTTTTCGTGACTTTCATGGAGAATTCAATCTTCGTGGGCCCGCTTTGATGTGCTCCGGTGTTCTTTCAAGTCTCATTTTCTTATCGCATCTCGAACTCCAGATCGTGCGAATCGGATTTTGGATGAATTTGATGGATCTTTCCGGCTTCATCTCCTAATCGAATAACTATTCTTCTTTGTGGTTAAATCGTGGTTACTGATCTCCAGTAGTCCGTTTCCCACAGACGGCGCCAAATGGGTTCGTTTCCCACAGACGGCGCCAAATGAAAACGTATGATTTGGTTCTACACGTTAACATCGAGAGACCATAAACCAAACACCAAGAAATATAGTGGTTCGGCCAATGATCCGGCCTACATCCACTTCTAGACAATATCTTTATTCCTTCTTTTGGTATTACAAGTTTAGAGAGCTTTCTAATGTTTTCTCTCCCTTCTAATATTGTGTCCCTCAACAAATGAGCTCCTATCTCTATTTATAGACTTTCTAGGGTGAAGTCTCTTCTAAACCCTTGAACATGTAGCATTGTTTTATAGGAGCTGTCTTCCTAACTTTGACACTTTCCTCCTTGTAAAGCCTTCCGGTCCAAAAGTGTGGGGTACGGGGTATGATGCCCGGATGCGGAATACGAGACGCGGGATGTGGCGCCCGAACGTAGAGTGCCGGGTGCGGGATCCTGGACCTAGTCATGAGGTCTAGTGCCCAAACATAACACCGTTGCGGGATCCGGATTGACGCTTGGTGTCTAGATTGGAGCCTGAACATGGTCCTGAAGGGGGCCTGGGGCCTGAGTCGGGGTCTAAGGTTTGGATCGTCTTGGCTCTTCAGTCTCGTCATATTTTTGCCCTCTTCATTACCATTAAGAACCGGTATCCTCTCCCGCGCATCGATGATCTGTTTGACCAGCTAGCTGGGGCGAGAGTGTTTTCGAAGATAGATCTGAGGTCCGGTTACATCAGCTGAGGATTAAGGCAGATGATGTGCCTAAGTCTGCCTTCAGGACTCGTTATGGACATTACGAGTTCCTAGTGATGCCATTCGGTCTGACGAATGCGCCTTCTATATTCATGGACATGATGAACCGGGTGTTCAAGCCATTTTTGGACCAGTTCGTGGTGGTTTTCATAGACGACATCTTGGTGTATTCCAAGAGTGTCGAGGAGCACGAGGAGCATCTAAGGACCGTTCTCCAGACTCCGAGGGAGAGAGAGCTGTATGCGAAGCTGAAGAAGTGCGAGTTCTGGTTGGATCAGGTTGTCTTCTTGGGACATGTTGTCTTCAAGGATGGTATCTCTATGGACCCAGAGATTAGGGCTATTACAGAGTGGGCTAGACCCACTAATGTCAGAGAGATTCGTAGCTTTCTTGGAGTAGCGGGCTACTATTGAAAATTTGTGGAGGGTTTCTCCAAGTTGGTGATCCCTTTGACTTGTCTACTGTAAAAGGAGGTAAAGTTCTGGAGGAGAGCCTGGGAGCAGTGCTTTCAGGAGCTGAAGAAGAGATTGACTTATGCGCCGATTCTGACTCTTCCAGAGGGGACCGAGGGACTGGAGGTCTTCTGTGATGCGTCCCATCAGGGACTCGGGTGCGTTCTGATGCAGCATGGAAGGTAGTTACATATGGTTCTCGTAAGCTAAAGCCATATGAGAAGAACTACCCGACTCATGACTTGGAGCTGGCTGCTGTGGTGTTTGCGCTGAAGATTTGGAGACACTACCTTTATGGGGCGTCGTGCAGGTATATACGGACCACAAGAGCCTCAAGTATCTGTTCACTCAGAAGGAGCTGAACTTGAGGCAGAGGAGGTGGCTTGAGTTGTTGCATGAATACGATCCGGAGATCCTCTACCATCCTGGTAGAGCGAATGTCGTGGCGGATGCACTCAATAGGAGAGGACCTTCTGGAGCCGCTTGTGCGTTGAAGAGTGTGTAGAGATCTGCACTTGAGTTACAGCGCCTAGGTATCTGGGTTCTTCGTCCATAGAGGTCTGCGATGTTGGTAGCTCTACAGGTCCAGCCTACCATGATCGATCAGATCAAGGCTAGTCAGGAGCTCGACCCAGGGTTGTGTAAGGTCAGAGAGGGGATTTCTGCTGGTCAGGATTCAGAGTTCAGAGTGTCTGAGGATGGCTGCCTGAGATTCAGAGATCGTGTCTGTGTGCTTGCAGATGATGCCCTGAGGCGCGAGATTATGCAAGAGGCTCATGAAGCCCCGTACTCGGTACACCCAGGGGGTGTGAAGATGTACTAGGACCTTCGAGAGACTTTCTGGTGGAATAATATGAAGAGGGATATATCCGAGTTTGTATCCAGATGCCAGACCTGCCAGCAGGTCAAGGTAGAGCATCAGAGGCCAGCCGGGTTGCTTCAGCCCCTCCCAGTTTTAGAGTGGAAATGGGAGAGCATGGGCCCGAGAGGATTTGACGCTGTATCGGTGATCGTGGATAGGCTCACGAAGAGCGCCCATTTCTTGCCGGTCAGGAAGACCTACAGTTTGCACCGCCTTGCTCAGTTATATATGGATGAGATAGTACATCTTCATGGAGTCCCTGCTTCGATTGTATCCGATAGAGATCCGAGATCCGTGTCCAGGTTTTGGCAGAATTTGCATCAGGCATTGGAGACGAAGCTGTCTTTCAGTTCAGCCTATCATCATCAGTCAGACGGTCAGACAGAGAGGACGAATCAGGTTCTTGAGAACATGCTCAGAGCGTGTGTGCTTGACTTTGGGGGCAGTTGGGACCAGCATGTGGCTTTGATCGAGTTCGCCTACAATAATAGCTTCTAGTCTAGCATTGGGACGGCCCCGTTAGAGGCCCTGTACGGTAGGAGATGTGCAGATCACCCATCTGTTGCGATGATCTGAAGGAGAGAGCTATAGTGGGTCCACTTGGTTCAGGATGCTGTGGGGAAGATTCAATCTATCCGAGAGCGTCTGCTTGTGGCTCAGAGTTGTCAGAAGTGCTACGCCGATCAAAGGAGACGACCATTAGAGTTTCAGGTGGGTGACCATGTGTATTTGAAGGTTTCCCCGGTCCGAGGAGTTATGAGGTTTGGGAAGAGAGGCAAGCTCAGCCCTCGCTTTGTAGGTCCATTTGAGATCCTGGAGAGGATTGGACCGGTTGCCTACCGTCTAGCCCTGCCGCCGTCTCTAGCAGAAGTTCACAGTGTGTTTCACGTATCCATGTTGAGGAAGTACGTTCCAGACCCGTCTCATGCTATCGAGTTTGGTTCGCTTCAGCTGAGAGAGGACTTCACCTATGAAGCAGTTCCTTTGAGGGTTTTGGCTCGTGATGTTCGTAAGCTCCGAAGTAAGACCATGTCCTTGGTTAAGATTCAGTGGTCGGGTCAGTCTGAGAAGGAGGCGACTTGGGAGCTGGAGAGTGAAGTGCGAACCAAGTTCCCCGCCCTCTTCGAGCAGTAGGTACGTTAAATTTCGAGGATGAAATTCTTTTAAGGGGGATGTGATGTTATAACCCAAAGTTTAGTGCAGATTTTATTTCGTCACAAGTGTCTTATGTTGAGCTATTTTATGATTTAGGACATGAAGGTCCTTTGAATTAAAGTTGGGGACGAGAAGGTCTTTTCCTTTTATCCATTTTGGTAAGAATTCCTTTAATCAGTATTTAATTATCCTTCTTATTTCCTTCCACAACCTAAAACACGTTCTCATTCCCGATAAGTTTTGAAAACTGCCAAGTACGCTCCTCCCATCTTCCCTCTCAACACTCCTCACTTTTTCTCTCGATCAAACAAGTGCTGCCATTGCTGTTTGGAATTCGAAGTCTGCTTGTAAATTGCTCATTCTCTGCATTTCCGTGTTCGGTCAAGGTAAATTATGCCAGATTATCTCTCCTCAATTCTGCAATTTGAGAACCCTTCCATCTCTAATAGTTTTCTGCAATCTGATTATGAATCAGTGGTTGTTCGGGCGTCCTCTACCAATTTCTCATGCTGTTGGTTTCCTCTGCGAATTCGTGGTTCGGATCAGGTGAGGATTGTGTGGTTCTTCGCATATCAGTTCTGTTTTGGGAAGCTATCGAGTTCTGATTGGGTTTTTGTGTTTCTGCGTTTGATGGTGATGTCAGTGGCTGTGGGACTTGCGTTTTGATCTGCGTTGGATTGACTGCGTTGGGACTGATTGCTCTGCTTCAGATTTGGAATCATCCTACTGTTTACGAGGTAGGTGGCTCGCGGATTCAGCTAGTATGTTCGGCCATGGGGTGTTTAATCTGGGGTTTAAGTTGTCTGAATTTCTCTGTGATTGTGCTCGCTTTCGGTCTAATTTAATGTGCTTTCAACTGGCTAAAACTCCGATGGTTGTTTTTTTGCAAATTCTAAGTTTCTGGTGACATTTTGGTACTTGCAATGTTTTCAAACGATCATCTTTACTTAGAGACAAAATTCTACATTTCGAGAGATTGATTTTAAGGTTCTGATTGGTTTCGTTTACACATATAGATAGATCTTTGATTATAGAGCTTTTGCACAAAACTCTTTATGGAGGGTATTTTTTTCGGTATGAGGGGCGGGGGGTCAATCTAAATGGTCTGACTAAAAAGCCTAGATCCTAGAAAATGCCATTCTGTGTGTGTGTGAGGGGGGGGGGGGTGAAAACCCGTAATTCATGGCAGCCCTCAAATACCTTCTAAATCATGTGTCTTTCCCAGAAAACATAAAGGAGAGTGTAAGTGTGCACTACACCCGCTCTCAATGGGCTCCACGCGGACTTACGCCCTAAGGGCGAAAATTGACTAGAGTCGCTACCTAGTTTGACCTTAGGAACTAGGAAGGGAGGAAAAGGGTTCTAAGAACCGTTAATTGACTCTGATGATTTATTGCCTAGATAGGACTTATATGGTCATTTACAAAGATTCTATTGTGGGTTCGCACTGGGTTACACCCCTTAGAAGTGGCAACGACCATGACTTCTGATTGGTGCCCGAGGAAACCTCGGTCTCCGATTGTCGGGATTGCCTTCTTTCAAAACCTTATTAAAGAGATTCAATTAAGAGCCAAGGATAGGATTAGAACGGGAGGAGAGAAAGAGGGTGAATGAGGCTAGTTTTAATGCCAAACTGATGACCCAAAAATTGATTGATTGAGAGCTGAATGAATATAGAATGGAAAACCGGGGAAAGGTGTAAGGATTGAATGAATGAAGAAGACCTAAGGTCTAAATGTTTGAGGGTTTTGTATGAGTCAAACGAGATTTGAATGTTCTGAGAAGTATGGGTACCACCTTACAATGGGAAAAAGGGGTTTTTGATTGGAACGAGGTCGCACCCTGTGTGGGTTGCCTACGTACTCAACTCTTTGTTAAGATCAAACCTTACGTAGTTAGGGTTTTTAGGATGGTTGAGTTTTTGAGGTAATCGAGGGTTGGGAGAGTATGAGGTTGTTTGGAGGTGAAATGTCTGAGTGCAAAAGGGTATTTTGATTAATGTGGGGTCGCACCCTGGGTGGGTTGCCTACGTACTCAACTCCCTGTTGAGACCAGACCATACATAGTTCAGGTTTGGGGTATTGGAAGTTTGAGATTTTGTGGAGCTTGAAAGATTTTAAAGAATTCATGAATGAGAAAAGTCCAAGTTTATGAAACGTGGAAGTTTGTAGGGTTTGGAGGTATTCGAGGTTCGAGATTTGAAAATTTTTAGGAGATGCTTGAATCCTCCTAAGATGTTTGAGGTGTGGAACCTTGAGATGTCGAAGTCTGTGAGACGCTCGGGTCTATAAGACATTCGCATCGTTGGGATGTCAAATTCTGTGAGACGCTCGGGTCTGTAAGACACTAAGAGTGAGGGAAAATGGAATTTGGGGGATGATTTGAGTCCATGAGATATTTGGAGTTTGGGGTATTTGATACTTTGATGTTTATGAAGTTCAAAATTATTTGGGATTGAAATGAATTTTTGAACTGAATCGGAATTTGAAATGGGTTTTCGAAGTGAATGAATTTTTGAATTGAATTGGAATTGAATGAATAAATTGAATTGGAATTACAATGGAATTTTTGAATTGAATTGGGATTGAGTTGAAGTTGGAATCAGGTTGGATTGGAGTTGGATTAGAATTTGATTGAATTGGATTGAAATTGAATTAGAATTAAGATTGAATTGGAATTGGATTTGGAATTGAAATGGAAATTAATTTTGGATTGAAGTTAAATTGATTTTGGATTTTGAATTTGATTGAAATTGAATTGAGATTAATTAAATTTGATTGAAATTGAATTGAGATAGATTGAAATTGGTTTTTTGACTGATTTTTGAAGTGGAATTGGGCTATTGGGCCAAATTTGGGCTACTGGGACAAATTTGAACTAATGAGTCCAATGGGCCTTGGGAAGTGGGCCGGAATTGTGACAGCTTTAGGCCCTGAAAAGCAGGCTGAGTTGGGCCTTGGAAAGCGGGCCAGGTTTGGGCCTTATAAACGAGTCGAATTTGGGCTTTAGAGCTGGGCTCCATTTGGGTTGGAAGCATTTCAAATACTTTGTAAGGTTGAGGTGTGTTTAATGAGTGTATGAAGAGTATTTGATGTTGGGGTGTGAAGAGGTTTGATTGTGAAAAATGTATGAAGAGTGTTTGATGCTAGAGTAAGAGAAGGGTTAGTTTCAAAAGGTGTTTGATGAGTGCTTGATGTTAGAGCAAGAGAATGATTAGTTTTGAAATTGAGGTATGGTTTCTTAGTCTTAGATCTTAATATTAGGGATGGTTTGGAAAGTATTATAAAGAAAAGGGCATTTCCACCGACCAGACTCCACGACCCGTTTGGGTAAGAAACACCCCTGATCCTCGAAGATTTTCTAAACTGGACTTGATGTGTCCAGAAATAAATGGGCAAGTCTAAAGGCTATTCTATGGCCACATGTGCTAAACCAATCTATCTATTTATAAAACGAAGCTGACAAATAAAAAACGTCCAATGCATAATAGAACCGAACATGTATAGGCAAGCATTCAAGAATATATACAAAAGATGGTCAGAATAAAAATAATCAAGCCAACAAGTACACAAAATTAGGAAACCCAAAACTATAATGGGTAGCACAACTAATAGACAAATTAAACTCATGATAAGAATTGAAATTTGAATTAAAGAGAGCTGCTATGGGGGGTTGCATCATCGCCGCCTCATTGAGCTGATAGGGACCAACAAGAAGTGCACCAAACGTTACACATGTTTGAAGTGGAGACCCCGGTAGTCCAAGCCCAAAGTCCCATTCCATAGTCTTAGAGCAGTCTCGTTCCATGAGCATTATGTACATGTTAAGGAACACAACCAAGAGAGGCAAGATCCATTAGTCAAAAGAACGGAAGAAGATTGGGATGTGTGCAATGGGATCATACGACCCCTCTCAATGGGAGGAAAGGGGGCAATCTAATCTTCTCCCACACCCCAACCTTGAACATAGAAAGAGTTTCAAGCTGCAACAAATGCTAAGAATTGTAAGATAAACCATGCATTGGGGATGCTACTCAGATTAATTCCGCATCCTAGATTAGACTCAAACCAAAGTGTAGTATCAAAGATAGCGGTCGTGAGTTATGTGGGATCATATAGAAGGGATTTTGAATCATTTCCCTTAAGATGAAGAATTAATAAGGACCATCCAGCCAATGAGTGATTTGTCTAAACAATTATAACATTCGGGCAACTATCATTCAATTCATGTTCTTATGCTAAGCGCAAGGGTCGAGTAATGCTAGTTTCAACTTACTTCCAAACCATATCAATGCGTGAAGAGCAATTAACTATCAAAGGCAAATAAAGGAGGTCGAAGGATAGAATTTCCAAAACCAGTGAGGAGGTATCAAGCCCAAACGCATCTACATAGGCCAAGGCCAAACTCCAAATTAAGCAAGCACAACCATCAATCAAGCACGACTCAGACCCAATCGAAATGTGTACAGTGAGTAATCATCATGCGATAGGATTCCCAAGCCCTGCAGAGTTGTCATAAAGCAAAGTCCACAAGCGGGAAAAACAAGCCCACACTTAAAGGAATGTACCTCGGTCAATATAGAGATTCACGGGTCAGCAAAAGGGCAAAAATGAAATAACAATATGATATAGAGTGAGGTGTAAGTCCAACCCATTTGGAACACAAACAATAGATAACGACCAACTTAGAAAATAAGAGGGCCATAACCGGATATAAGTAGATCTCATCAACAAAAGGATAGGTCCATAAATTAAACAAGGTGTGATATAACCAGAGACCTAAAGGTCATGTTCAAGGTCAAATCATGAACTAGATGTGAGCTTACACCATCTGGGTTTAAAATGCATCCATATCTGTCAACTTATTTCACTAGTGAACATTGTTAAGTCAAGATCCTTTAGTTTTGACGATAGCAAACCTTGTTTGTCTATAATATGTTTGTCAACATTCATGATTCAGATAGACAGGTAAAAGAGTGGCTTAGCACGCAAGGTTGCAAGCGCACTCGGTTCACGACATGTGCCCAACCGGTCGGGCACCTGTCTGAGAGAGCTCACGCTAGAACTTCTAGCACATACAACAAGTCAGACACCGCACGAGGATATCTCTCATGCTTAAGAAGAAAATCAAAGACAAAAGACTACAAGAGGATCGACACATTCAGACAAACTCATATACCCACATAATCAACTAGCACACGACAAGAACACAACTCATTAATGTGCAAATGGACAAGATAAGTAAAGGGTTATTTATCAGAACAATTGCACAGCCGTAATGAAGACTAAATGAGCATTTAATGAGCCAAATAGAATCAGGCAAGTGGGGCACACAAGTGGTGCTCGACCAATCGAGAGGGTTGCCGCTAGCGTGACCAACCGTAAGGCGACACGTAGTCCAAACACCTTCAGATCAAGTTGAAGACTTTCTGCAAGTCTAGTGTGGTTGTTATGTGAATAATAGAAGCTGAAGTCGACTCCTAGAGTCTAGGGACTTATAGGACGGTAGTTACAATCTAACTAACCATATATATACTTGCATTTATTTCATATGTAAGTAAGCCTGTACGAGAGAGAAAAAGATAGAGATTATCTGGGAAAGTGTGGATCAGACTTAAGAGTGTAAGGGCTAGAGAGTTAGTGAGCTGGTTAGGACTGGTGTTGTGTGTCAACACTTTGTATTTGGTAGACTGATCAGTCGGGGAGCGGTTGAGGAACCATAGGCCGACTGTCAGGAGAGGGTAAAGGACTTTGGGATAAAGTTCTAAACTGTCCCGGAGTCCGTGTGTGTGGGCAAGGGAGATTGAGTGAATTTCTTGTGTGTAAATTCTCAATCAAAATGGAGTTTCTAGTTTAAGTTTATCTCGTGTCTTTTCCTAACTACCAAAGTTTCATTTAAGTCCATGATCCATCCATGACACGTCGGGGACACGTCAGGAGCGCTTGCTGGTTTCAATTGGTATCAGAGAAGGTCTCTTCTAGAAAGCTAACTGCTTTGGAAGACGATCAAAATGTCTTACGCAAGCCTACTAGCGGCAGAAGAAGGTTCTGCACCAAATCGACCACCACTCTTCAATGGAGACAACTACACTCACTGGAAGAATAAAATGGAGTTTCATATCAAGTCTGATGATCCAAGAATGTGGAGGGTGATAACACATGGAGAGTACACCTTCCAGAACGCTCAAGGACAAGACATATCTATTGACAGCATGACGGATGATCAAATCAAGAAGCTGATATTCAATGTTTGAGCCGTAAGAATACTACACTGTGCACTACTACCTGAGCAATACTCCATGATAGCCTCAGCCAAAACAGCTCAACAGATTTGAAAAACTCTTGAGGTCACGTATGAAGGGAATGATGAGATCAAAAAGACTCGCATTGAGTTGCTACTCACTCATTGGGAGCTATTCAAGAAGGAAGAAAATGAGAGCATTTCTGAAATGCATACAAGGTTCACCAAGTTAATCAACGAAAGTTTGGTGCTTAGAAGAACTATCTCAATCGAGGATCAATTTTGGAAGTTCCTCAGATCTCTTTCTGCCTCATTTGACAGCAAGGTCAATGCCATGCAAGAAGTCCATAATCTCTTTAAGATGTCCTTGGCGGACATGCTAGGTTCCCTAATGGTGTTCGAGTTGAAATACAACAACGAAGCTCTGAAAGTTCAAAAGAAAAGGGAAAAGGCATAGCCCTACAAGTAGCTGAAAACTCCGAGATAGAAGAAGATAATGATGAGATGGTCCTCTACGCTAAGAGGTACTTTTGAAAATTCATAAGAAACAACATGAGAAAAGGAAGAGAGCCCAAGGAGATTGACGATCACCGCAAAAAGAACAATGATAAGTGTTTTGGATGCTCAAAGCGCGGGCATCACATCAAAGACTGTCCTCACAATCACGAGAGGACAACGACAAGGTCAGGAAACCTGTCCGACGATCATCAACAAAGGGCCAAGGAAATAAGCATTTGTTGCTGCATGGGGAGACTCATAGCTCAGCGACAATAATCAAACCTCGGATAGTGATTCCTCGGAGGATGAGAAGGCTCACCTATGCCTTGAAGAAGTTTGCTGATGGCGCAAGATAAGGAAACTTCAGTTTCAGAAGAAGAACCAAAACAAGGTAAACTACTCTAACCTTAGAAAGAGAATTCTAAAGGCCGAACTCCCTGGACTTAGAAAATTTTCTCTTATATTAGTTTATTAACTCGAGGCTTTGGAAAATGAAAATAATGAACTTTTGGAGGAAAATGAGAAATTGGAGAAGAACTCGGACAAGGATAAAGTAGATAATCTAATGAAGCACTCATGAAATTGCAAATTGATTATAGTGAAATTCTTTCTGTTCATGAAAAGATGAAACTGGGAAAATAACCTGAAATCGATGAATTGATTGTTGCACTTAGTACAAAGGAAAAAGAACTAGCATTCATCAAAGAAAAACATACGAAGCTAGAAGCTATATCTAGGACACTCATATAGAGAAACAAATGACCAGTCGGATATCAGTCAACGACCAGTCGTAGAGGTGTCTGCAACCTATGCAGACAACCTGGTCATCATGAAGCCAATTGCTATAAAACGCGCTTTATGAGGCATTGACAATTCAAGAAAATAGGACTAAAATGGGTAGTAAAAAATGATCCTAGAGCAATAGTTGATGATGGAAATGGGTCCAACCTTTCTATGGACCCTAACCCCACACCACTAACGTGTTAAGTGCAGAATCTAGTGGGAATGGACCCCTGCTGGTACATCGACAGTGGGCTCTAAACACATGACAAGGAGACAAAAAGAAGTTCTTCTCACTCGAACCAGGAAGCCAAGGAACCGTTTTCTTTGGCGACAATAAGAAAGGAAAAATCATCGGAGTAGGTAAGGTTGGTATTACTTCAGATTATGTCATAGATAGTGTAAATTTGGTCAATGGTTTTAAATTCAACTTGCTTTTGTTTCTCAAATATATGACAAAGGCAATTCAGTTCACTTCTATCCTACACATTGTAGCATAGTAAGTCAGAAACAATGGCAAAGTTGTTAAAGGGAAAAGGTGGGAAAATTATGGCACAAAGATTGGGCATGTTAGCACTTCACTGTTAAAACTTGTCAAGAAACGGTTGGTAAGAGGTCTCCCTGAGATTAAAGAATCTGAGACCAATCTTTGTGATGCTTGTGTTAGAAGCAAACAAACTAAGATTTATTTTAAATCAAAGAACTTAGTTAGTACATCCAAGCCACTTGAATTACTTCACATGGACTTATGTGGACCTATGAGAATCAAAAGTTTTGGAGGAAATTGGTATATGTTTGTAATTGTTGATGATTACTCACGATTTGTTTGGACATTCTTATTGTTTCCAAAGACGAAGTCTTTGAGAAATTTCAAGTCTTGCAGGAAAAGTCCAAGTACAACTCAACCACAAGATCAAGGCTCTTCGGTCTAATCATGGGTTAGAGTTTGTGAATTAACAATTCATGGATATGTGTAAACAACATGGAATCAATCACACGTATTCAGCACCAAGAACACCCCAACAGAATGGGGTAGTTGAGCGTAAGAACAGAACACTACAAGAAGTAGCCAGGGCCATGCTATTGGGGAGCAATCTTCCCCAGGTCTTCTGGGCAGAAGCAGTGGTGACTGCATGCTACATCACAAATAGAACGCTCATACGACCTATCCTCAACAAAACTCCCTATGAGCTAATCAAGGGAAGAAAACCAAACATAAGTCACTTCAGGATCTTTGGTTGTAGATGTTATGTCCACAATAATAAAAAGAATCCCCTAGGAAAGTTTGATGCCATAAGTGATGTGGTCATCTTCCTTGGGTACTCTGAAAGGAGCCGGGCATACAAAGTATACAACAAAAGGATACTGAAGGTGGAAGAAAGTGTGCATGTGGTATTTGATGAGGCTGATGTTCATAAGGTCAAGAAATCTGAAGAAGATGAAGAACTTGGATTTGACCTAGCTGATCAAGATCACGCAGATAATCCCAAAGATGAATCACCGACTGAAGAAAACTTGCCCGACAGGTTGGCGACAGGTCAACAACAGTCGACGAAGGAAACAATGATGTCGAAGATCCTCTATCACCATCAATCATTCATCAATCTTGTACTTTGTACAAAGATCATCCACTGGAGAACATCATATCATACATCTCCAAGGGAATTCAAACAAGAGCACAAACTCAAGATCTTCTAGCCTTCTCAATGATAGTCTCACCCATCGAACCCAAGAACATAAAGGAAGCTCTTCGAGACTCAGACTGGATTAATGCAATGCAAGAAGAATTAAATCAGTTTGAAAGATGCAAAGTTTGGCATCTTGTGCCTCGTCCTTCACATCAAGGAATACTTGGCACAAAACGGGTCTTTAGAAACAAGTTGAATGAGATGGGAGAAGTCGTTAGGAACAAAGCTCGTCTGGTAGCTCAAGGATATCGTCAACAAGAAGGGACAGACTTCCAAGAAACCTTCACTCCAATAGCAAGGATGGAGTCCATCAGAGTGCTAATTGCATTTACACACAAAGGAATCAAACTCTTCCAACTTGACATCAAAAGTGCCTTCCTCAATGGGTACGTCAAACAGGAAGTATATGTTGAACAACCTCTAGGCTTTGAGACACAAGAAGGAAAGGATATGGTACTTAAGCTTGACAAAGCTCTTTATGGGCTCAAACAAGCTCCAAGATCATGGTATGATTGTTTATCTTCCTATCTTTTAGAAAACCAATTCAAGAGAGGAAAGGTGGATAAAACCTTGTTTGTCAACAACAACAAAAGGGATTTCTTAATTGTGCAAGTATATGTTGATGATATAATCTTTGGAGCCTCTGATGAGAATATTGCAAGAAGTTTGAAGCTTTGATGAAAAAGGAATGTGAGATGAGTGATCTAGGAGAATTGAAGTTCTTTCTAGGACTTCAAGTCAAGCAAAATGTCAAAGGGACTATCATATCCCAAGAGAAGTACGTAAAGGACTTGCTAAAAGATTTGGAATGGAGGAGTGTAAAACGTTTGACACACCAATGACAGTTGGCACAAAAATGGGCATCATGACTGGTGACCGACCGGTCGACCAGCGATAATATAGGGATGATTGGTTCTCTACTATATTTAACTGCTAGTAGACCTGACATTATGTATAGTGTTTGCTTATGTGCCAGGTTTCAATCAGATCCAAGAGAAAGTCACCTCACAGCTGTGAAAAGAATCCTACGTTACTTAAAAGGAACCATGAACCTTGGTCTCTTTTATCCTAAATTCACTAACTATGACATTGTAGGATTTTCTATGCAAATTATGGAGGGTCTATCACTGATAGAAAGAGCACGTCAAGAACAACATTCTTTGTTGGGTCATGTTTGATCGCATGGGGATCAAAGAAACAACAAAGTGTTGCAATCTCAACGGCTGAATCTGAATACATAGCTGCAGCAAGCTGCTGTGCTCAACTCCTGTGGCTTAAACAACAAATTGGTGATTATGGCGTCAAAACAGGTACATTACCAATTATGTGCGATAATACAAGCGTCATCTGTATTTCCAAAAAATCTTGTGCATCATTCTCGTACCAAGTATATTGACATTAGACATCACTTTCTTAGAGATTGTTGTGAAAAGGAATTGGTTGGTTTAAAGTATATTTCTACTGAAGACCAACTAGCTGACATTTTTACTAAGCCATTAAGTAGAGAAATATTCACCAAGATTGTTCATGATCTTGGAATGATGTTTATTAATCACAATTAAACTGTCTTTTATTTCCCATGATTGGTCACCGACATGTGAGCAACACCTATAATATTGTCGTTCAGTAGTCAACGATTAGTTTAATGCATAGAAGTTATGTCAAACGACTACTTGAAACAGATATGTCATTTTCCACAACAAGTGAGGTTAGTTTAGAGAAGGTCCAACGGATAGAAACGGGAAAAATGCCAACGACCGTTGACAGCCTATCACGACCGCTGCCCGTTATGAATAGTACCGTTGGGACATGTCAGCGAGCGGACGAGGAACGGTCGCCAACCGTTACTCGATATCTATAAAAGGGCGACGAGAGTTTTGCTCTTGTCACACTATTGCCCTCACTCTCTCTAATCTCTCTAAGCATTCAAAGCAATTTCTATTCTCTCTTACAACACTCTTGTAAGCTTAATGCAAAGAACCCTTGCCTCACAGCCGCTAAAGAACTTCCGATTAAAGAGTAGTAAATTCGCAAATTCCCTAACCTAGAATGGCACCCAAATCTGCTCTCCGTTCAAAAGCAAAAACAATACTCAAGGAGGCCTCACCAGAAAAGGCAACCGACATACTGCCAACAGAGACTGTCATAGAATAGCCGCCAACTCTCCTGACCAAGGAAGAAAAGGACCAACTCACGGTGAAAGTAGTGGAGGAAGGCGAACTGCTTCCTAGTGAGGTAGAATACATAAAGAACCATCTTCCTAAAACTTACTATCTCATCGAATCTGGTACCTTCAAACCAACTATCCTTCCTGCCCCAACTCCCAAAGAAACACAACCAATGTCCTCTCCTACTCCATTTCCAAAAATCACCACAAAACAATCCAAAGCTAGAAACCCAAAAACCAAATACAAACTTCTGCTATGACCAGTCGAATGACTCGCGCATCCAAGCGCACTAAAAAAAAAAGCTCCACAAAAATCCCATTCAACTCCGAAAGAGCAACCCGTCAGTTGCACTTTACTGATGAGGAAGAAGCTACGCCCTCACCTGTCATTAAAGCAGTTGTTTAACAAGTGGGTGGAGAAGAGGTTCAAAGTGATGAGCCGTCACCAAAGGATGCCTCAGTAGCAGAGAAAGTTCAAGAAGTAGGTGTGTCAGCATCTGCCTTAGAAGAAGAAGCGGCGCTCATCGCCGTGTTTGGAGAATCGGTCATTAACAGGTCACCGATATCTCAGTGACAACTTCAAGTTGACGATAGCGACACAGAGTCGCCATTACATGTCTTACACACGCTCGATGAGCGTGAGCACCTCAAAAGGGCAAAAAGCAAAGCAATGATGGCCTCCTCTTCACATTCTAAAGAGCTCGACGAGCTCCTTCAAGCAAAGAAGGCAGTTGCAAAGCCACAACCTCCTCAATCTCTGAAGCGACTCAAGAAGGTCAACGAGCTAGAGCCAGCCTTGATCAAGCCTGAAAATGTTAATGATAAATCCGGTCTAGTCTTACCAAAAACACTGGACATGGAATGGATGGAGAAAATGGGTCTATGAGAAATCCTAGAACTATTAGAATACCAAGGATGGGTTGATTTCTTCTAGGAGCCTATCCCAGTCTACACCGAGCTGCTCAAAACACATATGCGACATCTAGGAGCACTCAAAAGCGACGATGACTACCTCACCTCCACAGTCCAAATGTCAAGGTCACATCCCTAAGTCTTGGATTTGCAAGACTTTCAACCAAGAGCCAGAAGGGCTAATCATTCCCAAGGAGACAACGTGGAATGACCTAGGACACCAAGGAGGAAGAATGGTAAATATGCTCAACAAAGGCAACTATGAAAAATTTCCATGTTGTTGACATGTCCATTTCGGAAAAAGTCCTTTTCAGAGTGATCACCCATAGTATCACCCCGAGGAATCAACGAACTCATATCGTAAATGCACGAGACGTGAGACTCTGTACGCCCTTAAGACAAAGGAGAAGATCGACCTTGCAGCCATGATTCTCCTCACACTTGATGAAAGCAGACACGTCAACCAGGGGTTAGTACACAGGGGAGTGGTAACCACGGCCCTAAAAGAATATGGAGTGGACACCGACAGGTTCCACGAATGCTGTGCCCCACTCAGGACAGCATATGCTCAGAAATGTTGTCCAAGATGGGCATCAAGACCAAAGGTGATAAGCTCATGGTCCTCCAAAAGCCCACAAAGAGAGAGGAATCCAGGTCAGAGCCTCGACCACTGGCAAGGACATCAGCTCTAAAGAGAAAGCACAGTATCTCACCGGTCCACGATAGGTCTAGGACCAGTCTGGATACTCAAGCTCGGGATGTTCTTCAGCGTGTAAGGGTCACCCTTACCGCTGTGCAGGCTATCTCCACTGAACCAAGTGTTCATCACATGGTTCAAGGAGCAATAGATTTTATAGACTCCCATATAGCCTGAGCGTTCTTTGTCTCTTAAAGACATGAGTGGAAACCGTGAGCATAATTAGTTTCTAAGTTAGATTTTTCTTTTCCTTTATGATTTTGTAATGCCATTGACTATCTGTTTCGAAGTCAATCTTTTGACATCAATGAAAATGCAACTGCTCTTCTGTCTATATTGAATGATTATCTTATCTCCAAAAAAATTTATTGTATTGGTTGCCTCTTCCTTGATTAAAAATTGCAAAATGATCTGAGATATTCAGTCCCATCCATTCCACTAATCCAATCTTCAAACTTGACACCTAAAAAGCCTACAAACATATTGTAACACCCCTACTGCTAATACTGTCATTACCGTCCAATCTCCTTATACAATCAGACTCACGCAGCGGATACTTAAGTACATACAGAGGGTGATACAATGCCGTTAGTCACCCACGTGACTAACAAGGCTACTACTTCTACATACAGCATCGGTCTGATGGACCGGAATCCCGAGTACTACACTTCCACGATACATACTCCGTTCATCAAACGAATACTACAAGGTTCCATTCGATACTTTACTTCATTAATCATACAATACAAAATACATAACCGAGTTTACTAGGTCCCAATACAATTACGATGCTTCTTCCAAGTTCATACATACTCACTAGGAGGCTACTTACTACCCATTCCTCACACGCTACTTACTTCTCGATACCAGGGTGTGCTAGTTAGTACACCTCTACATTCTACTACTACTATCCAATGTGGTCGCCGGTCTCGTGCCTTGACCACATTCGCTTGGGTACCTGCACTAAAAAATGTCCCCCGAAGGGGTCAGCTTTCGCCGAGCATGATAACCGCATACCCCGCGTACTAGTGAGGGGACGCCGCCACCACTTGGTCGAATACATGCGGTTGATTTCATTCAAACATACATGCCTACATGCTCTTATACACAATACAACAATACTTACGCAAGGCATACATACATACACTACGTTACATACAAGGAATACAATAACCATCCAATGCATACTTACCTTCTTCCGAAATACACATACTCATTACATACACAATATACAATTCTTGTTAGCTTCATTGGTCCACCCGGGTTAATCGGGTGGAGATTACTCTTTTACTCATTACTTCATACACATACATACTCATACACATACTTACTTACGGATCCTACTTACTTACTCTTACTCTTACTCAAGTTAAGTCGTCGGGACCTCCGGCCCTGGGGACTACACCGTCCCACCTCCGGGATTTACTTGACTCACTAATCCGGGATGCTACCCACTTAAGGGATTTGGGCCGCGGACCAGTTTAAGAGTCAGGAATTGCAGCCAACCTCTTGTGACTCCGCATCCTCACGCGTGGTCGAAGTTATATCGGACTTGTACTCATTCCAATTTACTCACTTAAGTTAGGAGTTAGATAGTTAGGAATTAGCACAAGTCAATCCAAGCCACAATAATACAATACAAAATACACATACTACGAGGTACAATACTTTACACAAGTACAATACTAGGTTCGAATACCATTCATCATCATTCATACATTTCATGAATTATACAAACTAGTGCTCAAGACATAAATATCAAGCACAACATAAGTCAAGCACAGGTAAGTGCAATAGTCCGATTCATGCATTTATCTTATTTAGGTGGTCAAATAAAACACAAATCGGGGTAACCAGATTAGGATATAGGGCATGAAGAAATCATACCTTTCACCGTTGTACTTGTATCCCAACGTTCCTCCGTGTTTCACAGATCAATTCCTATTATATACATGCAGTTGAATGATTAATCTAACTATCATTATCTTAGCTCAATTGCTCTTAGTATGTTTACTAGTTCATACTTACTAAGTCCTTATGCTTCCTACACTTACACATTACTTACCTATCTTCATTACCTTAAGTTTTATTTTTCTACTTACTATTAGCATGCTTTCATACATGCACATTTATATATATATGTGGGTATACATATAATATATATATAATTATTATTTAATTGAATAATTCTTTTTTTTTTTACTGGACCGGACTTGCGACCGACCTTGCAAGTCCGGTCCATTCCAGTAGCCTTATTACGCAAATTTCCTGGTCCGACCGAACTTGCATGTCCGGTCGCAAGTTCGGTCCATTCCAGAAGGTTTCATCGGGAATTTTTTGGTCCGACCGAACTTGCAAGTCCGGTCGCAAGTCCGTCGATTCCAGTAGGTTCAGACGGGAAAATTTTCTAGTCCGACCGAACTTGCAAGTCCGGTCGCAAGTCCGGTCGATTCCAGAAGCTTTCCCGTCATTGTAAATCTGGGCTCGACCGAACTTGCAAGTCCGGTCGCAAGTCCGGTCCGGCCCAGTATTTGCATTTTTATTTCTGTTTTCAGTCCCCTCTTTGCCCATTACTTCCCATTGTTCCTACACTTAATCCCACACGTTATAACTAATTTAACCTTCTAATCACCTTAGTTCATCCACCAACTCCTTACTAAATCCATCAATCAAACTACACAAATTCCTCACTTCTTTCCCACCAATGTAACAGTTTTTGTTTTACCTATGCTACAGATTTTTGTTGCAACTCCTACCACTCAATACTTCCTCTATCAATGTCACTCCTAGCATCCCAAATACATCTCCAAACAACTACAACATCTATACCCAAGTCCAACACTCTTTTTACCAATTCTTACACACTAATTTTCCCAACTTCTCCATACATTCTTATATCCTTTTGCTACAGATTTTCACCTTCTTGTTTCCCTTACTACAACTACCTCTCCATCGCTACTAACATACCTACTAACTCCAATACACACCTTGGTTCTCCCATTCACCAAGTCATCCATAAATGTACATTTCCCACCAAAAATTTGCCATAGCTCACCTACTTTTCCTTACTTCTCCACATACACATTTTCACAAAAATCATTCCTATTCTAGCCACACCCATACAAGGGTCCTACCAGCAATTAAGCAAGTATAAATCCATCCCAATACACCAATACTCCATCAAACATCAATACTAATACTCATACACAACCATTTGGCTCCAAGGCCTACAATTCACATACTAATGTACAAATACTCAAACTTACTCACAATTACTCAAACTTCCAATACTACAATACCAATACAATAGTTTAGGTTCTTTTATTTGTTTACCCATTCCATTACCCTAATGCATAAAATTACATTAAGAGGGAGCTCTTACCTTGAGCTTATATTTCTTCATTCCTTTTCCAATTCTCCTCTTCTTTCTTTCTTGCCCAAATCGGCCAATGGGGAATGGAGTTACCAAACTCCATTCCCACCACCCAAAGCACATAAAACAAGTGCAATTAACTACTAATCCTTAAATTAGTGCTAATTCATTAAAGTGTTAAACACAATTTCTAGGGTTTACCTTTGAAGCTTTTAAGAGGGGTTTTAGCCCTTGGTTCAAGAAGGTGAATCCACCACCATTGCAAGGTTGATATTATGCTCAAAAGAGAGAGAAAACAAGGTATTACATATGGGTAAAAATCGGTTATGAGAGGAGATGGTGGAAACATGAGTTTTTCATGTAGATTTTACCTTGTTGGAAAGAGGAGAACTCCAGCTCCACAATGGTGTGCTTTTCTCTTCAAATGGGGAAAACCCATGGAGATGAAACCCATCCTTTCGAATTTTGAAAAGAGAAAATATAGGAGGATGGGGGGATTACAAATATGTACTTATTTTGTGATTGAAGCTCAAATGGAGATGGAGCAAGGAGAAGAAGATGAAGCTTCCATGGTTGTAGAGGGGGAGCTCAAATCGCAGCCAGAGGAAGGAGAAAGAAGAGTACGGTGGGAAGAAGGAAATGGGAGAGAGAGAAGAAAAGTGAGTGAGAGAGTATGTAAGGTACTTTTGCCTTTTTCACTTTATTTGCTTTTTGCTCTCTTACTTAATAGCTAGTTACATGTGTGTGAGGGGTTATCTAACTTTAAAATCGGTCCCACTCAGTATTACCAGTTGGAGCGTTTTTCGTCTTTTACAGAAAACGCGCTCGTTATTTTACCCGGTTTAGATACCGTTCACTAACCGGGCCCGTTTTCCGGAATTTCCTCGTTTAATTATTTTTGTTGACTATTAAGCTCCCTTAAATGCTTTAATAATTATTATTTGATGATTTATAATTTTACGGTCCGTTTGACCCTTAAAGTCACGTTTCGGGTTTCTCGAAAAACCGCTCTAAAGCTCTATTAGTGTTTTAATTCATTATTTGGATCCGTTTTCTTCGGAGTTGTTCCCATATATTATTTAGGTCTTATTAAACCTTTGGAATCCATATAATACGCTAACCGAGGTCTCGTACCTCCTATGGTTTTTAACGCTTATTTAGCGTTTTTTCGCCTTTTAAGTTTTCTTTATTTCTTTTGGATTTATTTCCTTACAAATATTAATTAGGCATTGTTAGGCCCTTAAATACTATTAGAATTATGTTAATCCCTGTATTTAAGTTCGGGGTATTTCAGCCCACAAGACGTAGCACCTCATTTATTACCACTCACCGATCAGTCGTTGAGCATATCCAAGGTGTCTATAAATACTTGCTCAATTCATTTGCCACTCACAATCAAACACTCGTTCTCCACATTGCATGAAGTTCATAGTAGAATCTGATGAGTCAGATCTTTCTACCACAGCCGAATCACCCTTGTTCGAGTCCACTACAACTAAAAGGTCTTGGATTAAAGCTTGCTTTTCAGAGGATGCACCTTATGGCCTAGATGTCCTTGAATGGGATCACATACACGCCACTCTATCTAGATTTTCTCGATCATACTTGTAGTTTGTACTCTATGGAATGTTATGGCCTTTACAATATCTTAAGTCATGTAGTTGCTCCCTATTTTTGCTGTATGGCAAAGGGGGAAATAAAAGATATGTACTTGTGATAGTATGACTGTTTCCTTGCGTCATGTAATATCTTAGTGAAGAACTTTCTACCCATGGTTATAGTATAAATAAAAGTTGTCATCTTTTATCTTTTGGTTGCTCAAATTAATATTTCAACCCTTAACAAACTCAGGGGAATCCTTCTTAGAAGGGATCTCTCATTTTTTTAATTGCCAAGTACATATAATCTTGTATAGGTTGCCATCATCAAAAAGGGGGAAATTGTTAAGTCAAGATCCTTTAGTTTTGATGAAAGCAAACCTTGTATTGCCTATCTAATATGTTTGTCAACATTCATGATTCAGATAGACAGGTAAAAGAGTGGCTTAGCACGCAAGGTTGCAAGCGCACTCGGTTCACGACATGTGCCCAACCGGTCGGGCACCTGTCTGAGAGAGCTCACGCTAGAACTTCTAGCACATACAACAAGTCAGACACCGCACAAGATATCTCTCATGCTTAAGAAAAAATCAAAGACAAAAGACTGCAAGAGGATCGACACATTCAGACAAACTCATATACCCACATAATCAACTAGCACACGACAAGAACACAACTCATTAATGTGCAAATGGACAAGATAAGTAAAGGGTTATTTATCAGAACAATTGCATAGCCGTAATGAAGACTAAATGAGCATTAATGAGTATTTAATGAGCCAGATAGAATCAGGCAAGTGGGGTACACAAGTGGTGCTCGACCAATCGAGAGGGCTGCCGCCAGCGTGACCAACAGTGAGACGACACGTAGTCTAAACACCTTCAGATCAAGTTGAAGACTTTCTGCAAGTCTAGTGTGGTTGTTATGTGAATAATAGAAGCTGAAGTCGACTCCTAGAGTCTAGGGACTTATAGGACGGTAGTTACACTCTAACTAACCGTATATACTTGCATTTATTTCATATGTAAGTAAGCCTGTACGAGAGAGAAAAAGATAGAGATTGTCTGGGCAAGTGTGGACCAGACTTAAGAGTGTAAGGGCTAGAGAGTTTGAGCTGGTTAGGACTGGTGTTGTGTGTCAACACTTTGTATTTGGTAGACTGATCAGTCGGGGAGCAGTTGGGGAACCGTAGGCCGACTGTCAGGAGAGGGTAGAGGACTTTGGGATAAAGTCCTAAACTGTCCCGGAGTCTGTGTGTGTGGACGAGGGAGATTGAGTGAATTTCTTGTGTGTAAATTCTCAATCGAAATGAAGTTTCTAGTTTAAGTTTATCTCGTGTCTTTTCCTAACTATCAAAGTTTCATTTAAGTCCACGATACGTCGGGGACACGTCAGGAGCGCTTGCTGGTTTCAAGAATACAAAATTGGAGGGAGTAGTCCATTATCTGAGGGGAAAGATATAGAATAGAGCAGAATTGATCGGAAACAGAAATAAACAGCGAGAACCGCATCAGATATCCAAATGGAATCAGCCAGAGGATGCTATTTCAGAGGGGATCAAATAAACTTGTTTAGGAAAAACTCAAAATTGCATATTCGGTAGTGGAACTCAACCAAAACAACAACAAAACTTTTGCAGACACAGTTGGTGACAGAACAAAGTTAGTAACCGTCACCGCTGCTAGTGTCGATTTTTGATTGAGCCCGAAAGTGCACAAGCAAAGCATAGCAAGCGCCACCCAAAGTCTTTAGCATCCAATACAGTAGATTAGGGAAAATTTCTTGTCCAACTCGCACAACACAAATGGTAACATAGAAAAAGAGATTCAGAAAATGACGACAGAGGGAAATAAACTTCATTACCGTGTCCCATTTCTACAGAAACATCAGCAGCAAACTAAGAGTCAACAAAATAGTCTTGTGTTTTGTTTGCGAGAGCAGTTATAACCAACATAAATTATAAACAGAATAGGTTATTACACTTGGTTACATATATACATTGTCTATGGTGGTATGTGATTGACCGGATTGAGCATTAAGAGGAAGAATTGTTAGAATTAATGCTAAATCCATTGATTGCTCTTGTGAAGTTAATTGGTTTCATCATCCAATTAATTTATTATTTACGAAGAGTTTCACGGAAGTAGAAGATGCATTAGTGGGAGCATTTATGCGGTAAAAATTAATGGCGTTTGAAGCATGTGGTTTTCTAACATTATGAGGAGAGTTATGAGAAGTTTAAATCCTTGAAAAAGAAGTTAAGACTTCTGGTTTCTAGATACCCGGGTGTTAATTGTTCCTAGATGTTAATGGATTGTGTTTATTAAAGTTGTAACCGTTGTAACTTGTGAGTCATTAAGTGGCGGTTGTTACTTGGTTAATGTTGGGATAATTGAAGGGTTTAGATCTATTGCTATAAATAGATCTAGTGACCTATAGCTTTGACCATCCCAACTTGTGGGGATCACATCCAAGAGAGTCAAGGGTGGTTCTATGGGAACTCAAAGGGACTCGGGTAAAAACACCAAGGGAAACACGAGTTGATGGGTTGGTTGTGTAACCCTCATGTAAACTTGTAATCCTCATCTTCTTAATGAAATTTGTTATATCTTCTCTCGTGGACGTAGGTCATGCTTGGACCAAACTACGTATATCCTTGTGTCACTATTTTATCATTACATTATCTTGTGTTTTTTCTTCTTTGGTAACCATGTCAATCTCACCAAGATCATGGGGAAATGGGCCTGTAATCCTAACACGTATTGATGAATTGCATTTATGCGGAGAACGCCAATCCTAGGGATATCAAACTAGTAAAAAGGAAATCTTAATGTGAAAGTAAATGAAGATGATGGTTGTATGATCGGCAAAGTGCACGAAGATGATGAGATACATGCGCGGTAACTGAGATCATGAGATACATGAAGACAACTGAGATCATGAGATACATGCAACATGTTCTAGTGCTTACTCTGGTGGTCTTTTTATAAGTCATGTGGGTCACATTTGAGCTCAAAATACTTGGGCACTGGCATAGGTCATAAACGTAACAGTTTAACAATGAAATTGTAAAATTTCGGCCATTTATATATATATATACTCTTGTGGACTTTTCATAAAGTCGCGTGGGTCAAATATGAGCTCAAAATACTTGAGTAATGCCACGGATCCGAAATGTAATAGTTTAACAATGATTTTGCAAAATTTTGGCCATTTCAACCTATAAGCATATCCTAAACTGAATGAAAAATGAAAAAAAACAACATGAATATATATACACAAAAAACTTACCCTGGTGCGCTTTTCATTAAGTTGCGTGGGTCACATATGAACGCAAAATACTGAGCAATGACGTAAATTCGAAAAGCAACAACTTAACAATGATTTTACAAAATTTTGACAATTTCAAAGACCGTTTGACCATCTCCTAAACTGAACGAAAATTTGGGAAAAACCAACATGAATATATATAGAAAAATGCTTACTCTTGTGGACATTTTATCAAGTCGTATTGGTCACATATGAGCTCAAAATAGTTGGGCAGAGGTCCGAATTGTAACAGTTTACATGATTTTACAAAATTTTGACTATTTTGAAGTCTGTTTAAGTATCTCTTAAACTGAACCGAAATTGAAAAACCACATGAATATATATACACACAAAAAAGCTTATTCTGGTGCATTTTTCATTAAGTTGCATAAGTCACATATAAACTCAAAATACCTGGGCAATGACATAGGTCTGAAATGTAACTGTTTAACAATGATTTTGCAAAATTTCAACCATTTCATAGACCGTTTAAGCATCTCCTCAACTGAACAGAAATTGGAAAAACCGACACAAGATACATACATATCCACATTCGCCAAAAGCAACCCTTGCACTCGCAAAAAACCCGCATTTGGTTTTGACCATTGACATGTTAAAGAACCTTTGCAAAAGCAAGGACAACATTTTACAAAAGATTCTTTAACAATTTATATTATTGGCGGAAAATGAAATGCGTCCTGTAATTGAGTTAGAGTTTTGGAATTTTTAGATGCTTCCACCATAATACCTTTTAGAAAGATATACTCCTTCCGTCCTAAATTGATTGTCTTGTTTGCTTTATGACATGTTTTTCTACTCCAATATTAAGCATATAAGATAAAATAATTTTATAAAACTAAATTTTGTAATATATAATTTTTCATGTAAGAAATCATATGCAAAACTTAAATTTTTAAAATTAATTTATCTTACATGTTAAATATTGAAGTCAAATGATATGTCCAAATTACAGATAAGACAGTCAATTCAGAACGGAGGGAGTATATAGGAACCTCTTGCAAGATAATCTATTACATAAAAGATAAAAATATTATAAAACACTTCTTCAATAGGCGATTCATTTAGAAATAATCCCTCACACTCACAAAGTCATAGATGCAGTATTTGCCTTTTCCTGCTATCTCACTTCTTGTATTACTCCATCTTAATCGATCCTTCTAGGGCGTCGCCAAATATTCCGCCATTTCTCTTGCGCTTATCTCTCCTATGGATGGGGACGCACACCGGAGCTCACGCGGTAGAGGGGGTGAAGGACGAGGAGGTCACGCCACTGCGGGGAACAGAGGAAGGGTGTCCTCTAACGGCCGAGGTCGATCTGTTGATCGCCGCAATGTCGAAAGTCGTATCTCTGTAAGATTTTCCTAGTTTTTCCCCGATGGCATATTGATTCTATTATCCCGAGATGTTCGTGAAAATCTCTTTGCTACATTCGGTCAATATGTTAAAAGAGGCCTGGTTCGAGCTTTTTGCGTATATTGTCACTAGCGCTTTAATTAGAATTTCCCGAAGCTAATATGTATATGCTGATAATCCGAAATTGTTGCTGAAGGTACTTTCGCACCATATAGCTTCGAACACCGTTTATGGACAAGGGTAGTGTTGTTGCCTATATATCTTTTTCTAAAGTTTCTTATTTACTATATTGGTGGTTAAACTTTATAAAATATGATCAGTAGCTAACCAAGGTAGATATTATGAGTTGAGTTCAATGTGCCATCACTTTGTGCAAGTATAAGCGTCGCAATGGTTGGCTTCTTTGCTCTCAATACCACTCGTCAGAATCCATCTTTGTTAAGTTATTTCCTGTGTGTTTCACGAAGATGATTAGTGATCTTATGTTGAACATAGAGCTGTTTTCTAGAATTGTATTATTTTTTTCTCTTGTTATCTTGTGGATGATTGGAATATGGTCCGTAACTAATTATTCATCCTGTAGGCTGAGTCTGGCGTGTCTCCACTTAATGAAGGTAATTTTACAAAAGGATCCTCCAAGCCTGATGGTCCAAGGCATATAGCTTCATGTGGAGAAAGAACATCTAATAGCATGGAAGAACACCATGGAAAAATCTAGGAAATGGCTTTTCCGACCATTCTCCTTCGTCAAGCAATAAAGCTCGCTGCTCTGTCAATGATCACACTTATCTGCAGTCAAGGAACTCAATGAAGAGTATGGATGGGTTGTTGGGTCCTAGTGGTTTCCCCAATCTTGTAGAATCTCTGGATAACCAGATGTGCTCCTTAGTCATTATGGATGAGAAAACTTCCCAGAGAAGTATGGAGGGAAATCATTTGGCTCCTGCTGATGGTTCTATAGGCGAGAAGCCTCACCCTGGTGGAAGGATGGGTCATGAACAAAGTGAAATTGTCGACATGGTTAGTCAGGGTGGATCTCAGGGTTCTATTCAATGCACGGTTAATGCTGATCAATTTGACATATGTCCGCCAAGAGTTGGTTCAGCATTCATTGTAAGACCATCATTGTTTGAAAAGAACCGGCAAAAGAGAATGGAGATGAAGCAAGCTATGGAAGGACAGAAAGAAATTGTTCTCCGAGATGGAATGGTACTTCTGAAGAACTACATCTCCGTTCCAGAACAGGTTATGGCCTGCTCCTTTTAAAGTTTTATCATTTAAAGATACTAGTGATAATCTATTGCAGTACTACGATTTCATGTACTTTGGTTGCTGTGTAAGCTTGCACTTTCAACTCAATGCTCTCAGATTCTCATGCATCTTTACCCCATGTAGGTGAAAATCATTAAAGAATGTCGAAGGTTGGGCTTGGGTCCCGGTGGTTTCTATCAACCTGGGTATCGAGACGGAGCAAAGTTACATCTGAAAATGATGTGTCTTGGTAAAAACTGGGATCCTGAAACCAGCAAGTATGGGGAACTTCGTCCAACTGATGGAGCCCGACCACCCTCTATTCCCAAAGATTTGTTTCAACTGGTTGAAAGATCTGTAGAGGATTCTCGTGCTCTTATAGCCAAGGAATGTGGCTCTCGGAAGGTAGAAGAGAGACTTCCTCAGATGGTACCAGATATCTGCATTGTAAATTTTTATACTGCTAGTGGCCGGCTGGGTCTTCATCAGGTTTGTCACGGACAGACTCCTAGAATCATTTACATCATTTTTTTTCTTTCATTTTTCAGATGAAATCTGTGTAGTTCTCTTCTGATAGAAAAATCAACACTGTCAGGATCGAGATGAGAGCAAGGAGAGTCTTCAGAAAGGCTTGCCTGTTGTTTCTATATCGATTGGCGATTCAGCTGAATTCTTGTTTGGGGATGGAAGAGATGTTGACAAAGCAGAGAAAGTTGTGCTTGCATCTGGTGACGTCTTGATCTTTGGGGGGAAGTCTAGGCATGTACATCATGGGGTCTCCTCCATTCTTCCCAATACTGCTCCTAAATCGTTGCTCGAGGAAACAAATCTTCGACCTGGTCGTTTGAATCTGACATTCAGGGAGTACTGAGTGACATTTCAACTATTATGAGGTATATGTTTTTGTTTTAGCTGACTTTAGGTCTCAGCAGATGAATACCCTGAGGAAAAGAGCGAGGGGGTGTATAATGTTTGTTGAATCTTGTGTTTTGATTATGCATCTGTTGTAGGTAACCCTTTTGGTAAGTATGCTAACATGATCTACACTTACGAACAATGTCAGTCTGTAGAGTTGCCAATGCGTTTGCTACTTATTGCAGCATTTTTTATTTAACGATTGATCACAATGGTGGTACAGCACTTAGAATCTTAAGCCACCATGTCTAATTAGCGTACAGAAGCTACTGGAATACTCTGCGGGCTCCTGAAGAAATTATAGGGGTCCACCTTTAATTTCACTTTGATCAACCTCTTCACATTGCCCTTGAAATAGTCCAACGCAAAACTTGTGTTCCCATTTTTGTTGTTCCCAATTGTAATGTCTCTGTAGTCCAGAAATGCCTCCCTCGGATTACTCGACACATAAGGAGTGAAAGTCTCATGAAGGCTTGTTATAGCCTTCATGTATTGATGCTCTGCCTCAACTCCAGCTTCACTCCATTCTGCCAAGTACTGAATCTTGAACAAGTTCCCGGCTCGATGAGGATATGGGGTATCGCTGGGTAGGATCTCCCTCATCTTTCCACCACTAGGATTGAATTGCAGGTAAATGTCTCCCACCTCAATCATCTTTTCCCATATGGTTTCCCAGCCTTTTTTTGGTATCAGCTTTTGCACATAATCTGACTTGTACTTCTCATATTGAAGACTTGACGGGATTGTTTGAAGCAACACGTCAAGCTTTGTGCTCCCGGGGTAATCATTCCAGAAAAATTGGACTCCACCCATTTCATCTCTGTGCAGTCTCTGTGGGTCAATGCCAGCATGGGAAAAATTGCATCCATCAAGCCAAGGAGGTCCTTGGTTTTTCCAAGGTACAAAGCGTAGAATGAAACCTGAACTGTCCTTTTGTTATCTGAGTCTCTCTTTATCACCTCTGGCTGAGCTCTTATGAAAAGGTTATCTTCTACGTTAGGAGCTACTCTTTGCCATTGCTGGATAATCTGAGTTGCATTTTCTTTTAACTTTCTTTTAACATTAAAACAAGTCACTGTCTCTGGGACTCTAACCAGTTTGTTCCTCCATGACTGGATAACACAAAAGCTGGCTGCTCCGCCTCCTCTAATAGCCCAATACAGATCTTTCCCCATTGTTCTTCTGGTAAGTATTCGGCCCCTAACGTCCACAACCCGAGCGTCAATGACATTGTCCACAGTTAGACCATACTTTCTGATCAGTGTGCCATAGCCACCACCAGTTATATGACCCCCTACACCGACTGTGAGGCCCACCCCTGCTGGGAATGCATGGTTACTGCTCTTGCTAGCAATCTCATAGTAGAGCTCACCTAGAGTAGCTCCTGCTTGAACCCAAGCTGTTTCACTTTTGAGATCAATATCAATATGTCGTAGGTTAAACATGTCGAGGATGACATAGGGGGAATCAGAGACATAGGAGAAGCCTTCATAGTCATGGCCCCCACTTCGGATTCTTATTCCTAGATGGTTAGCTCTGGCACAGAGAACAGTTGCTTGAACGTGTGATTCGTGGGAGGCGGCAACTATCACAAGAGGCTTTGGCGTGGTAGTTTTGTTGAAGCGAAGGTTTCTTATGCGAGCTTGAAGCACAGGGAAGAACTGAGGGTCATTTTGGGTGTAGGTGAATTTCAGAATTGGAATCTGTGGGCCTGAATGGCGAGGAAGGCATAGAAGAAACCCATGTATGTGTACTGGTGAACCTTCTATGCAATGCGAGTGACAATCCTTGGAGAAGAAAAATGGAATTAGAACAAGAGGTAGCCAATGAGCGAACTTCATTTTTTTTCTCTTCGGCTAGGGGATATATGAAGCGTTATGGCTAATGAAGTGGCCTCTAAGTGCGTGATTTATATGCGTAGTTTTGGAAGACAGAACACGTCAATCAGAACTCCATTGCGCTTGGGCCCATAGGCCTAGTGGTGTATGCCTAATGTACATCGTGAAGAAATTACTATATGCATCATACGGGACCTCCCGTGCTTGGAGTAAATTTGATAAGTTACAAAAGTTGGGGTTTCGATGAATTTTTAGGGTTAAAAGAAGAAGAAAAATGTAAGAAAGAGTTTAGCGATTTGGTTCTAATTGATTGTTGTTATCCGTTAGTTTAGCGGGCACGGCTGTGTGATTGTGATTGTATACGATGAGCCGTACTTGTATGGTTTACAATGAAAAATCGCTGTTATGACACATAATGAAGAGTAAGGGCGAAGAAAAGCTAGAAATAAATGATGCTGTAGGTTTTGTTTTTGTTTTTTTGAGGTGTAAAGGATGCACTAGGTGAAGTTTGGCAATTTGTTTTTGATAAGGGATTTCAACCGAAAATTAAACGATATTATTTGCCGGTCACTCAGTTAGCTCAATTGGGAACATAGTGCATACAAGATCAAAATCTATATATCTGGAGGGAAGACAATCTAATTCTTTGTCGTTCAGGTGAACGAAATAATGGTAAAGTCGTATACGATGTCAAACTCAAATTGTCCGAAGCGATAATGAGGAAAAAAAAGAGATAGTACGTGCAAAAAACTATAACAAAGACCAATAAACTGAGCCGTTAGTTTTTGCTTCTTTTCTTCTACAATACGCAACGTGGGAAGGTGCTCAAAACAAATTTAATTGAGCACCGTGCTCAATTAAATCATGGTTGTTGGATTTATAGTAAATAAATTGAAGGTTTAGATTTTATTGTTTATTATAGGGGTATAGATATCAAATTTAATTTTAGTTTTAAGAAATAAAGGAAAAAATGTAAGATTGCACGATCTAGTTTACGGAGAAAGAATTAAATCAATAATTCTAATTATTCTCACAATTGGCAGTTATAATTTTTTTAACCGTAATAGAAGTGGAGTAGTGATCTGAAAAAAATCAAAAGTCCCACTTTTACGCAAAAAAAAACAATATTATTTAAAAATAACAAATTAGAAATTGAATTGACAAGACTCCTTATAGAAATGTATAAGAACAACGTTAAATTAATTTATTACTTAATAAAATTACAATCAAACAAAAATAAATCAATGAATTATATTTTGAAACAACTATTACTTTACCTAAATATCTACACTTTTACTTGAATTAGAATTAATTAAAATTCACATTTCTGAAAAAAATCCACACTTGCATTTTAAAAATATGACATTTTACTAAAATATCTAAATAAGAATGTAATTTTAGATGAGTTTGTATATTGTAACGATCTAATTTGAAAAAAAATGATAAACCATTAATATTTTTTAAAGTGGGAATGCAGCCGATCTAGTTAGAAAAAGAGAAAGAAAGATGTACATTTAAAACAAATTGTTTTGAAAGAAGCAATTAGAAAATAATTTGACATGAACCCTTTAAAATAATATAAGATCACAAGTGAAATTCCTAGGTTGTCTTATTTATTACTCATTAAAATAATTTCACTCATTCGTGTTTACATTGTATTGTTCAAATAAAAAATCTACACTTTTATCAAACAAATCTACACCTACATTTTACAAAATATACCCTTTTACTTAAATAACTACACTTTTACTTAAATGAGGAATTACTAAAAATTTACAATTCTATCAAATAAATCTACACCTTCATTTTGAAAAATCTATCATTTTATCTGAATATCTACACTTTTACTTTCATTTTAGAAACTAAAAATCACTTTAAAAATCTACACCTTTGTTTAAAAAAATCTATCTTTTTACCTAAATATCTACACTTTTTCTTAAATGAGCAAACATATCTACATTTGCATTTTGAAAATTGTATAATTTTATTTAAATATCTAATTTGAAAAGAAAACTATAAACCATCAATTCTAATAAATATCCCACATTTTAAGCAACTTACATTATTTAAAAATAACAAATTAAAAAAATATTTTGACATAAACTTTGTAGCATTAATGGATGTGAGAAAGAAATTTCCACAATGTCAATGTCGTATATTTAGGGAAGTTACTAGTCGAATAATTATTAAAATACTAATTACTTTCACAATCTCCACGTTATATTCAGAAGGATTGGTGGGTGAAGAGAGATAAATTAGTAGAGCGTGATTTTTTTTAAGATGGACAAAAGTTAGGTGATAAAAACTTCCGTAAACTTCATCTCCTATCAATAAGGGGGAGTGGTTGGTTATAACTGAAAAAGTCTATTATACCCTTATTATTATATTTGATTGTTTTTCTTTTTTATAAAACTAATTATTAAATAAATAAATACATATACGGTTGAGATTAATGCTTAAAAAAATAAATTATAATCTAATGGCTAGAAATTGTTTGAGCATATGCCCAAACTTTTACCCATGGGTATGGTCCCCTGTTTGTACAATACGTCCGTAGTTTATTTTGCAACCTCCACAACGTTTTACATTTTTACGGAAGCTTATATTTGTACAAGGTCATGCATCTTCCCAAACCGTTTTTTCCAATGGAGGTTTTAATGAGGCACATGTTCAGATAGGGCCAACAAGAGATGGGAGTATGGTACTGGAAGTCTTTTGGCTATCGGTTGTAATGCTTTTGAACTATGTGCGACAATTAATATAAAGTACTACTACTTATAAAAAAACAAGCTACATGCAGGGGCAGAACCAGAAATTGAAGTTGAGGGGGGCATGAATAAAATTATAAAAAGTTAGGGGGTTTTTTATTCAAATTTTCTAAAAAAAATAAATTTTACACTATAATTTTGTGTAATTTAGCAAAGTTCACTAGTAGAAAAAAGGCCTTTTTCGGCCCCAATTTCGGCGGTTTTAACAATTTGGCCGAAAAAGAGTGTCAGGTTAGTGGATTTTCGGCGGTTGTTTACTAAAACCGCCGAAAAAAGTGTTTTTTTTTTAAAAAACATCATTTTCGGCGGTTGTACAGGAACCGCCGAAAATAATCACTTTTTTTGGCGGTTCCTGTAAACAACCGCCGAAAATGATGTTTTTTTTAAAAAAAAAAACACTTTTTTCGGCGGTTTTAGTGAACAACCGCGAAAATGCCTCTTATTTCTACCCCCAACTCGAGTTCGACATTACTGAAATCAGTATACGAACTCACACCCCATTCGAACCCTATTGCTCTGAATCGCCACCAAATCGCCGCCCTGGTTTTCATCGAACACCGCCGTGCCACCAACCGCCGTCGCCGCCGCCTGTAGTCGCCCCCGCCAGCTGCTGTCGCCCCGCTGCAGCTGCCAATTTCAGTTGCAAACAGAGGCGAATTAGGTTAGTTTTTTCCAGATTTTAACTATCGAATTGTTGTTGAATTAGGTCCTAATTTGTTGTTTATATGTCATTATTGATTGATATATGTCATCTAGAGTGTAATTTATTGATTGGTTTAATTGGAAATACTATATGTGGTGAATTTTTGAAAATAATCTATATGCTCGCAAGGTGTTCGATGAAATGGCTTAACCAATTTCAGTGATTTTTTTTGCTATTTTACCATTGTTTGTGTGAATTGTTGACAAGTAAATGACATTGGTGAATTATCGTATAATTTAACATTAAAAATGTTGACTAATAGTACTAAGTTGTTGATAATTATTAGTTTTTTACATAACTATAACTATTATACTCACTTCTAATTTATATAATTCTTTACAATTACACCCTTTGACATTCCCTTTGTCGTTGTCCTCCGCTCTATTACCTCCCTTTGAGCTCCGCCTGAGAATCTCGTCCTTTCTTCAACATTTATACGTGGTGCACTTATACCAAGACAGGTTAGCTTTATTTTTCAATTAACCTCAATCAATTACCGTTTATCATAATTGTTTGTGTAATTAGTTTATTCTTTATGTAATAGTTAGTTGAGATAAGTTTATATAACCAAATAGTATTATATATATTTATGTAGATGTAGATGTATATATATAAGACAACCTATTATATAAAATATATATACAATAGTCAGTGACTTTTTATGCTTTATTACCATTGTTTGTGTGAATTATTGATGAGTAAGTGTCCGTGATGAACTGTCGGTATGAATTAACATTAAAAATGTTGATTTATAGTTTACTTGTTTTTATGTTTTGATTTTCCAATAAGTCATATATAGTATTGATTATAATGTCAACGAATTAGATTACTATACAAGTCGTCGGTGTATCTACTCGCGTCAGCTCTTCGCTGCCTTCCCTCACCGCCCACCTCTGCTACTCCCATCCGCCCTGTTATCTCCCTCTGAGTTCCACTTGCTCCTCGTCCTTCCATTCACCCTCATATACGGTATACATATACCAAAGACAGCTTAGTTTTATTTTGTCAATTAACATTAATCATTTGTCATTTATTATGATTGTTTGTGTAATTAGTTAGTTGATTAATTATACATATAGTACACAATAAGATAACAAATTATATATATTATAGATATATGTATATACATATCACCAAGTAGTACATATATATTATATATAGACGTATATATACATATAAGTCAACCTACTATATATATATATATATATATAGACTCGCCATGCAAGAACCATATCATTATATACATTTCCAAAGATAGTTTCGTTATTGTTGTTTTATATTTATTATTTTAAATATAATCTAATTTATTATGCATTATCAATATATTTTTGTAGATATTTTTTGCTTTAACTTTCATTTGGAGTTCGTAGAATGGACCGTAAATGGATGTACGGTCAGCGAGGGAATTATTTTGAATCAAAAGTGGATAATGAATTTGCAAAGCAGCTCTCGATCATCAGAAAAGGATGAACGAGACACACATTCCCTGTCCATGTGCACAATGTGAACTTCGCAATAAGTTTCCTAACCTACATACAATCAGATTTCATCTATCAAGGCGTGGATTTATGCCGAACTATAAGATATGGTTTTTGCATGGCTAGTCATTAGAAGCCAGTAGCAAGGTGCAAACTTCCACTCAACCGAACAGTGAACCAGAAATGGTTACAGACGATACTACATTTCCTGATAATACGTGTGATCTGAGTGACACTGATATCAACGACGACATGTGATAAGATTGAACAACAGTGGACTCTATGCTGCAAGATGTTGAAGATAATTCACAGACAAGCCGGCTGAATATCAAAGATTACTTGATACATCACATTCCCCTTTGTTTCCCGGATGCACCAAATTTACAAAGTTGACATCCGTGCTGCATTTGTTCAATCTTAAAGCAAGATTTGGCTTGAGTGATAAGAGTTTTACGACAATACTAGAAATATTCCACGACATGCTTCTAGATGATAACATCTTCCTACTTCCACTTATGATGCAAAAAAGTTGATGTGTCCTATGGGTGTGGAGTACGAAAAGATACACCATGTCCAAACAGGTTGTGTTTATACAGAGGAGAGAATAAACATTTGAATGAGTGTCCAAAATGTCATTTGTCACGCTATAAACAGAAGGACGGTCAATCATCCAATTCTAAGAAAAAAAGTCCTCCAACAAAAGTCATTTAGTATTACCCATAATACCAAGATTCAAATGTCTTTTTGCAAATGTCAGGATGCACAAAATTTAAGAGACACGCAGAGGAAGAAAAAATGATGATAAGCTGAGAAATCCAGCTGATCACCACATGGAGGACAATCGATAGAAGATTTCAAGATTTTGCCAGTGACAGTCGAAATTTGAGACTCGGGTTATGTACGGATGGGATGAATCCTTATAGTAGTCTAAGTAGTCAGCACAACACTTGGCCTGTTCTATTGGTGACCTCAATCTTCCCTCGGGGCTGTGTATGAAGCGGAAATACTAATGTTATCATTGTTGATTTCTGGACCTAAAAAACCAGGACATACATCGATGTATACCTGCCCACTGATTGACGATTTGAAATTGCTATGGAATCAGGGGACAGTGGTTTATGACAGTTACGCCAGACAAAACTTTACACTTCGTGCCATGCTTTTTTGCACAGTGAATGACTTTCCAGCGTATGTGAACTTATCTGGATACACAGTAAAATGCACATTTGCTTGCCCAATATGTGAGGACGACACTTGTTCTAATCGTCTACAGTTTTGTGGAAAAAACGTCTACATTGTGTCATCGTAGATTATTGCCATCAGCTCACCTACCGTAAAAGAGGAAGTTATTCAACGGAAAACTAGACACGTGGTGGCTCGTATACCTCTGATCAGAAGAGATTTATGAAAAGGTGAAAGACATTGACAATGTTTTCGGTGTTCCGTCCAAGTCTACCCAAAAAAACATCTGGAAAAAATGTTCAATATTTTGGGAACTTCCGTATTGGAAACATTTATCTGTTAGGCATTGTCTTGATTTCATGCATATTGTCAAAAATGTTGGTGAGGCTGTTGTTGGGACTTTGCTTAACATACCTGGGAAAACAAAAGACGGAATAAAGGTTCGAAAAGACATGCAAGCTATGGGCATACGTGAGGAGTTGCATCCCCAAGAAAGAGGCAAACGAACATTTTTACCTCCAGCATGTTACACTTTGTCTAAGAATGAGAAGAACAGCTTTTGTAAATGTCTTCATTCCCTTAAGGTTCCTACGGGTTACTCATCTAACTGGAAAAGTCTTGTGTCAATGAAGGACTTGAAGTTGATCGGGTTGAAGTCTCATGATTATCACATTCTGATGTTGCATCTACTTCCTGTTGCCATTCGAGGTATATTGCCGAAAGATGTGCGGAATGCAATTACAAGACTATGTTTCTTTTTAAATGCAGTGTGCAATAAAGTCGTGGATGTTGATACACTAGACAGTCTGCAACGTGATGTTGTTGTTACGATGTGTCAACTTGAAATGTATTTTCCACCCTCGTTTTTTGACATCATGGTCCACTTGGTTGTTCACATTGTAAGAGAAATCAAATTATGTGGTCCTATATATTTAAGATACATGTATCCATTTGAGAGATACATGGGAATCTTGAAGGGAAGGATGAAGAATAGATATCGACCTGAAGGGAGTATCATAGAAGGACAATAACCGAAGAAGTGACAGAATTTTGTACTGAATACTTGAAGGGAGCTGTAGCTATTGGAGTGCCACAACCGAGACACATAGGAGGGACAGAAGGTCAAGGTGTTATTGGGAAAAAATTGTGGCAATTGATTCATCCTCAATGGAGTCTGCACATCTATTCGTTTTACATCACCTTGAGATTATTGAGCCATTTTTTGAGAAACACATGACTGCACTAAGAGCTCAATATCCTGGGAGGAATATTATTTGGTTGATAAAGGAGCAAAACAAGACCTTTGTTCATGGTTTAGAGATCATGTCATGAAGATTGCATCACTAGCGCCTGATAATGTAAGTGAAGAGCTCCGTTGGTTAGCCTTGGGACCTGGTTCCACTTGTATATCTTATGAAGGGTATGACATCAATGGGTTCACCTACTGGACAAAACGGCAAGATGATAGATGTTTAAACCAGAATAGCGGGGTTAAAGTAGAAGCAACAACAACTGAGTATACCAGAGGTGATCCAGCTTCAACGATTTCAACCTCGAGGTTGTATTATGGATTCATTGCAGATATTTGGGAGCTTGATTATCAGTTTCAAAAGTTTGTTATTTTTAAATGCAAATGGGTGGATAATAGAAACGTTATCGGGTTCACGATGGGTTTAACTTGGTTGATTTATCACGCCTTGGTCATACAAGATCCGTTCATATTTCCCAAGGATTGTGAACAAGTATTTTACATAGAAGATCCCATCGATTCCAGGTGGTCAGTTGTATTACCAGGGAAAAGATTTGTCAACATTAATGCTGATCAAGATGTTGATGATGATGAATTAATGTTCGATGAGACACCACCTTTTTCTACCAGTATTCCTGTCACAGACATTGTTGATGTTCCAGACGATGTAGTGTATACTAGGTCTGATCACGATGAGGGTTTATGGGTTGAAAACCATAAATGATGTGTTTAGTTGTTAGGTAATTAAAAAATATTTTTATTGTTTGTTTGTTCATTAAATAATTTGTTGGAATATTAACGATGTCTTATTATGTATTCATTACATTATTTGTTGTGGTGTTATTGATATACGGTTGTTTATCTTTGCAGAGTTAAATGGATGATATGGATGACCCGATTGCGAGTTTTGACAGAGGCATCCCGACCAAAGAAGAAGAAAACACGTGGAGGGAAAGGTCACAAGTCACAGGCCCGAGCTGATGAGGGGGGTAATGGCGTGGATGAGATTACTCCAGCCTCTGTGCCAGCTGAGGACACAGAGGCTGGACCTTCTGGATCACAAATCCAGCTTCCTAGGACCGTAAAACCTCGAGGTCCGACGAAAGCTCTCAGATCAAAAAAGATTGAATCAAAGCCGTTACAGTTTAATGCGTATCTAACCGATTGGGGAATGGGCTACAGACTTCACTACAGAGCTAGGCATCATTGTGCGAGAGTATTGTGATATTACTCTCACCTGGCCTCAAGTTGACGAAGGACTAAAGAAACAGATGTTTGAGATCGTACAGGTAAATAAACAATAGTTAAAGTATTATTTTTGTACAATTTGTAGGTATCCATCACTAACATTTGTTTCATTTATGGTAATATGCAAACGATATCAAATACCTGCAGAAAGTGAGTACTACTCCATGGTCAAATCAATGATGCGCAAGAAATTTTCAGATCATAAGCATGATCTGGTTAAGTGGTTTATCACCAAGAAGCTTAAGAGGCCGGACGGCGACACACGCCAGCCTTGGGAGATTTACACACCAATAACCAAAGAGAAGGCAGGAGTTCTATGATAAGAAGATGGAGACAAAGGTATGTATTAACTTTTAAAAATAATTATTATATAAATATATATTTTGAGGTATTTATATTTACATATGTATATTTTGGTCATCTTAATTGTATGTTTATTTGATAACAGGAGTACCGCGAAGCCCAATCCGCGAATGCGAAGAAGAATGAATATCATCACGTGTTGGGTGCGAAAGGGGTTAATAGAAGAGTGCCTGAATGGGTGGCAGAAGGAGAGTTGCCATCAGATATGAGCACTCTTGATGAGCACCAGCTACGGGGTACGTTTTGGAAGCTTTCACGTACTAAGAAAGACCCGAAAACTGGAGAGCGTTTATATCCCTTCGAGAAGACGAAGGAAATTGTTGATAAGATGGTAAGTACTTTTCTTTACTTTCAAATTTTTTGACAAATTTATTTTTATCATCTTAAAAATTATAATTAACTCTTTCTACATTTAATATAAAGGGTGAGCTGAATGAACAAGTTACCCAAGGGACTTGGGTACCTGATCGACATGATGACCAGTTGTCTCGTGCGCTTGGAAAGAAAGATCATCCAGGCCGAGCTGTGGGGTTAGGGGGTGTTAACATAGGGATAAGAAAACTTTTTGGTAACCCCGGGTCAAGGAAAGGGAGTAGTCAAGGACAGACAATTTCTTACGAGCAGCATATGCGTGCCATTAATGACATGAGAGAGCAGTGGAAGAAGGAGATCTTTGATGAACTACGTCAAGGCAGTCGTGCATCCCAGCCATATGTTCCTGCTTCTGATCCTCATGCTTCTAATCCTTCTTGCCCCAGTTTTCAATGATCCTCTCTCATACCCAAGAAATGATGACCCTACTCCTGCTGGAGTGTACACAAGTGTGGATTCCAATGACCAGTATCCTTACGCTTATGTACAGGTAATTTTTTATACCTTTAACTGTTCTATTAGTTGTCATATCTTTTATTACATATTTTTAGTTCAACATCTACTAATCTGATGAAATTGTAGGACCCGATAAACTGTAACCTCCTGCCATACAACAATGAAGAAATATGTGTCGCGGAAGGAAGGGTGTACTCATCAGGCCCTAATGGTGACCCATGGAATACCACTGAAGCCGTATCACGGGAGAGTCTCTGTGGACGAACTGATTTATAAGGTTCCTGATCTACTACTCCCTGTACCTACGGAGGAGTACAACACAGTTCGGTCTGCAAAGGGTGCATTCGTTCAGTGGCCCATTCGTCTGATTCAGAAGTGTGTGAAGGTATGTCTAATACTAACCACTAGTGTAGTTATTATTGTTCATTACATGAATATAGTATGTGTGGATGCTCAGTTCATGACTAGTATTGAATGTCGGTTGTAAATAGGCATTAAAAGGAAATCTGCATCTCCTGAGAAAAAGAAGTCAAAGATTGGATCCTCTGAATACAGAGCATCCACCAATGTTGTAGAAAGAGAAAATTTGGTGGACGATTCCGTATATGCACGCTTGGGGCCAAACATGAAATGCTTGCATGATCTAATCCGCGACTTCCCAGATGGCAGAAATTCTATCCTACTCAGTTTTGACGATGACCTTCTTCACTACGGACGAACTGTAGAAATCGACATGTGGACGACTGATGTTAGGGACATCCTACAATTTGATTGGGCGCCTGTTGCAGTGATGCATTCATTTATTCTGTAAGTATTAGTTTTGTTTTATAATTAAGTTATAAATTGATGTTCTGAAACAATGTTAATTAATTTTATGTCTTTTTATTTATGAACAGGTTTTTGCATGACAAAATGCAATCTTTTGCCCTTACCAAGTATGGATTTTTGTGTCCTGAAAGAGCATCATTCACTGCTCTGAAGTGCGATACAGAACGTGTAAGCTGTACATACAGCGTGCGATGGTTAACAGCATCAGAGCGAAGAAGAAATATCTTATGCTACCTTATCATCAAAAGTATTAACTTCTGTTTATCATTTTAATTTGAATAAATGTTGTAGTTATCTGTGCATACATGCATTATAATGACATGTGAGTGTTTTGGTATTACACAGTGGCCATTGGGTTTTACTGGTGTTGTGTCTGGATCGTTCGCGGATACTATTTCTTGATCCGCTGCAAACCGGAAATCCAAAAGACATCAAGATAAAGCCACACCTTAGCATGTAAGTACATTATTAAGCAATTCTTTATGTATTTCAACTCCTTTAATTTAATTTTATTATGAATGGATATCCTAATTTAATTAATGTATGTTGATGATAATAATTATGCAGTGTGTATCAAAGTGTTTTGATGACAGAGCTTGGTGTAAGGTCAAAAAATTCCATCCAATGGACTTCAGTGAAGGTAAATGCGTCATCAGTTACTTGTTTATTATTGATTGGTTGTAATCACAAATAAATGTCATATATAATTAGTTTGTTCTTCCTGTGTTTAAGTGTTCACGTCAACCCGGAGGTTCAGAGTGTGGGTATTATGTCATGAGGTATATGCATGACATAGTCACCCTATTTGGTGAGATGGATGATCAGTTAGAAAAGGTATATCGAAGTTATATTTATTTTTCAATTACTAATATAATTGTTTGATGATTAACCAATTTTGTCTTGTTTGTTTTTCAAAGGTTTTTCCTAGTGTTGGAGAATATAACGCAAAACCATCAACGGGATGCTAGAGGATTGGGCGGATTTCGTCTGCATGAATTTGGTTTGATTTTTGCTTTTTGTTCTCGAATTGTTATTTAGAACTTTCGTTAGACTTTTATGGTTAGATAGATTGTAAAAAATGACCACTTTGAGTATATTAGTGAACATTTGATCAATTGTGTATGTATATGGTCATTTGTGACTATGTGAATTGTGGTGTATGGTCATTTGTGACCATTTTAAATGTGGTGTGTATGGTCATTTGTAAGCCGTGTCATTATTTTTGGATTTTTTTGACAATTTACTTACAAAGAGTGATGAGATCCTCTACCATGTGATGTAGAGAGATATGTGGACATATTTGGATGCATATTAACAGGTTTTGTGGCATATGTGGGATTATAAACGAAAACGAGAAAAACAAAAAAAAAATGGAAGATTTTCGGCGGTTGCTACTTGGAACCGCCGAAAATAAGCAAAAACATGGTCTTTTTCGGCGGTTCCTAAGTAGAAACCGCCGAAAATCTTCCATTTTTTTCACGTTAATTTGCCCTCTGAAATAGGTCTTTTTCGGCGGTTTTTGCCTAAGGAACCGCCGAAAATAAGGAAAGACCCTTTTCCGGCGGTACCATTTTCGGCAGTTGTGAACCGCCGAAAAAGGCGTAAAAAAACCGCCGAAAAAGACCCTTTTTACACTAGTGGTTGGGGGTGTGTTGTACCCCTACGTGCCATCTTGAACCATATTTAACCTGTCAGCTGCAAATAATTAGCATTTCATAACAACCACTGTAATTAAATTAGACCTATAGAAAGCTTTAATTGAGAGCGGAGTAGTTAGCCGAGTACATATATATGTAATCTGATGGGTCACTAATTAAGTTCGAGACACCCTAATAACACCTTCATATGTAATCTGATCTGGTCTCAACTAATTAATAACCGCAACAACCTAAGTTGTTATCAACGATGATACATTACTGGTCTATCGATGCTCAGTATGTCCGTTTCTGAGGTCAGGTTTCTAAGCCTTATTCCAAGCTATATGATACAATACAAGCCCATAACTTAGCTTGATCAATAAAAATGGACTCTACAATATTGCTCCCAAAGAGTTTCTAATGATGGCAGCAGCCACCTGCTGTAGCTAGATACCGAGACATGTTGCATGAAGGAGCTAGTGTGAATTGAGCATAGATTTGTATTAAGCATAGGGGGGCAACGTGTTGTTTCCATTAGAGAGGATATCGGGAGTACAGGAGAGAAGCATTGCTATATATTGAAGTCTCAGTTAAGAGAGTACTATACATACGTAACTAAGTAGCAGCTTCTTATTCATTTTATACTACTAGCAATACAACTATATAACGTTGTGTTTTAGTACGTACAAACATGAATTAATTCCAACATCATAATAAACTAAGTACCTATGTGTTTGTTTTTGGTAAATTATTTTTTTTTGAAAAAGCATCATATATATATTATATAGGAAGGTTTACATGCAAATTGACACCATGTATGACAGATGTCAAGTTTTCTAACCAGCAATCTACACATGGATTTTCTAGAATAGAGTTTACTGGATTCTTCTTCACGTTGACAGTGAGAACTCACCATCACCATGTCCACCACCATCGGCACCACCGTTGGTGCTAGCGGCACAACCGTCTTTATCGGTGTGTCTGCTGCGCAGACTTCGTTGACAGCCGTCGGCTCCACGGAGCAAAGATTAGACTCTTCTGCTCTTGCAACAACATAGATGATTGAAGCTTTGTTTGCATAACCCACCCAAAACCCACAAAATCAACGAAACTAAAAACCAAACTATAGACAGCAAGAAACTCCCCTAAACGGAGAGAAGAAAAGAAACTAACGAATATTATTATTAAACAAAAGAACATCTAGAGACTAGATGTAGAAACACTAAACAAAGACATGATAACAAGAAAAAGAGGAGAGAGGAGAGAGTGTTTTCTCTCTCATACTACATTGTGCCGTCTGCTTAATATAGCTATGTTTTTGGTAAATTATTAATGTAGCTAGGATGACTACAAGTGGGATATTTTAGTCAAATAAAAATAAAATAAATGGAGGGGAGAGAGAGCGTTTTTTTATTTTTCTTTTTTTTGAATTTTTTTTCTTTATCATAAAAACTTTAAATTGTTGTAACGTTTAATATATAAGTCCAAAATGAGAAAAAATTATATCATTGTTCACCTAAATTCAAGTTCTTCAAAACAAGACCATGGATATGTTTTGACAACTTTTTTAAAAAATTATTTTTACATATATACGATGATATTTTAATGTGAGGATGTATGTACATATTTTAATGTGAGAATGTACATGTTTTAATGTGACGATGTACATGTTCGAATGTGAGAATGTACATGTTCTTTAATGAACATGTGTACATGTTTGTATGACCATCCGTACATGTTTGTATGACCGTCTGTACAAGTGTTCTTCCTTATATTTACAAGTTTTAATCTAAGGATGTACATATTTAATGATTCGTACAGATTTATATGACTATCTATATGTTTTTAATGCGAGGATGTACATATTTTAGTGGACATTTGTACAGGTTTGTATAACCATCTGTACAAGTTTTCTTTTACGGTCTATACCCTATACATGTAAAAATAATTTTTTTTAAAGTTGTCAAAATATATCCATGACTGGTCTTGTTTTGAAGAGCTTAAATTTAGGTGAACAATGTTTTTTTTTCTATTTTGGACTTATATAAAAAATTATAACAATTTAAAGTATTTGTGATAAATAAAAAAGAAAAAAAAAAAAGAAGGTGAATGTAGCCAAAGTTGACTAGCCAAAACACACCGTTGTTTTTGTTTATACGTTTTTCTATTACTCCTTCCGTTCAAAAATATCTGTCATTTTAGAAGCTTGCACACTTATTAAGGAAAGTAGAATAATGACGCATGTACCCCTACTTTTTACTTTTCCATCTAGATAATAATTACTTTTGTGTTGAATAGTAGGGTTAAAAGTGGAAAAAAGTGTGTCAAAAAACTAGAATAACACATATTTTTGAACAAGAATCACATCCTAAAATGACAGATATTAATTAACAGAGGGAGAGTAGTTTATATTTGAAATAGTATGATTTTATTTACTATATACTACCTCTGTCCCGTCATAAGTGTCCCGTTTGCTTTTTGGCACACTTTTCCACTCAAATATTAAACATATAAGATAAAATAATTGTTAAAAATTAAATTGTAAAATATATATTTGTTCACATAAGGATTCCATTATAAAATATAGATTTATAAAAATATATTATCTTACATGTTAAATATTGAAGTTAAACGACATACTCAAATAGTAAAGTAGACACTTCTGTTGGGACGGAGGGAGTATATATCTATTTATTCAAATTATTAATAACAATTTTTGGCCACCAACATCATGATTCGTGAATGATGAATATCAGTCCACCTGATCATTACTCTTTAGAGAAATCTTTCAACTCACAAATTTTACAAGCTTAATTTGAAACTAATATCGAATAATCTCTGGAATACCCTTGCTAGCTAGTAATTTGTTCTATGTCGCTTAGGTGGTTGGGTGACCCTTTCAGTGCCCTATTCTTCCTACATCTAATTAAAATATTTCCTCACTACAGTACACTACAAGTGGCCCTTACAATTGGGTCTTTTGTTTTACTCAATCCCTATTCCCTTCCCTTCTTCCACATAAGTCCCCCCTTTATTTTTAAATTTGATTTTAAGGAGCCAAGATTCAGTAGTCTCATGACACCTCGATACCAGAGTTGCACTTCCACTGTGGGTTAGAAACCTGAAGAACCGCTCCAAAAACACGCGTGTTCAATATCCAGAACTGCTGATTAATTCCAATCAGAAAATTACTCTAACTTAAAAGGTCAACTCCTGAAAAAAAATCAAACGTGCTAATCATGTCTGCTACTGCGCAATAGATCATGGAGAATGTAAAGTAGCCCCCCATCTCTAATTTTATATCATTTGATTCTCTCGACCTTCCTTAAATACGGAACAAAATGAATGAGTGGCATTATTTGATGTCAGTTTTCTCCTCTACGACTGTTCCGTACAGTTAATTTCTTACCCCAATCTCACAATTGATTCTTGTTGCTATGATTACCTCTCTCGGTGATAGGATTCAGGAGAGAACGGTATATGCCAAGCTGGAGAAGCAGGGCACATGCCTGATGCATCATTCAGGCCGATATATAGAATGCTTTCTTTGGGTTTGTTTCTTCAAAAGGTGATCTAGCATGTGCTCTTGCGCTCCAGCTAGGATTCCCTGTTCTTTTAATTGAAGTTCAGTTTTAGATAGAGGTTAGTTTATCTCTTCTTTTCATTTTTCAGTTAATTAATAAACCCTACAATTTATGAGTTAATAATGCATGCATGATTTCATGTTAAAGATTCTATCCCTGTCTAGCATTTCGTTAAAATGGTTAAAAGATTATAGAGCGCGCTCTTATGGCCAAGGAATGTGTCAAAAGAAAGAAGAGAGATCGACTTCCACTGATGGAAATTGATATTTGCCTAGTTATTTTTGCATTGCTACTGGCGGCCTGGGTCTTCATCAGGTTAGTTAGTAGTATATCACAAAAAGCTTCTTTAATAATTGTTTACAGCCTTATTTTCCTTTTCTATTTGCAATATTGATTTTTTTTTTTTACTTCTCTTCTGATCGATAAATGTTACCTCATTCCTGTCAGAGGGCATTTGGCTAGATCAAACACCAGCAAGCAACAGACATTTGGCCAGTCAATGCCCGCTCATGGAGACTTTGTTAAGAAAAAGGTGATCATTTCCTAACCGAAGGCATTCCATATTGCCGGCACATAAGGCCATTTTCCCTTTAAGAGTGGGTGAGTTTCGAACCCAAGACCTTTGGTTCAAGGGTATCTCTCCACTCCTTCCACTACCGACCAAGCCGCCGGGGCTTGGTATTTCCCTTAAGTTAATTCTTGACTGTATAACTAATAATGAAAAATATGTATGAATATTTATTATATAAGTAATGTAGAAGTTTTATAAGTATTGAATGTGATTATAGCAGGCTGAACTGCTTTAATTGCAGTGTGCCAACGGTAACTTGCGGGACTGATTCCACTGCACTTATATATCCTCCTCTATAAACCAAGAATTATTGAATCACACCTTCAATATTCTCCTCACCAAAAATCTGATATCCTCCTTCTCATTGTTATTGCCCGATATATTGCTGATTAAACATTGTTCTTTAGGGATTTTCTTTTCAATCTATGTAGAACAAGGAAGTCAAACGAATCCGGGGTAGAACAAAGAGTTATTCACTCTTTACATAACATACATATCACCGGCATATATATATGAGTCAAATGACCCGGTTAGTTTTATATTTTTTATATATTATCAGATTTGCATATTCATACTATTTGATATTTATATATTCTATTTACTGTTTGATTTCTAGAATAAACAAAACTAAATTTGACATATTGTGAACTTCCATATAATCCACCTAATCTAGACACCTTATGTTAGGGGATGTAAGGTAGCTTAACATTCGTTGAACAATTTCGTTCCTAAAAGTATACCATGCATATCTAATCAAGCATACTAAGTCATTTATAGGCACAACCATCTCTAAATATACGGTTAGAAAAATATAACAAGATAGAAAAGTGAACGAACATACATGTATCAATTAGATACTTATTTTGTTGGCCAAGTTCCTGTGACTTGGTTGGTAGTACAATAATATCGTAGTACTAAAATTCTTCGGTTTATCGCTACCCCATTGACAAGTGTGAGCATTTGGATAGTTCGGTTAACCGAAATCCAAATTGTTAAAAAAAAAAAAAATTGGATTTCGGTTATTTTGGTTAAATGCCGAATTATCCATATTAAAACCAAAACCGAATTAACTGTTATCCAAATTATCCAAAATCTGAAATATTTTTGAGTGAAAAACTGAAAACCAAATTGAAATTTAGGGTTTGTGTTTGACTAAAGACTAGATAGAGAAAAGAGAATATTCTTTTAAAATTCTTTTTGATAATTCGATTAACCGAATTAGATAAAGTCTAAACCGAAATTCAAACCAAATTATAATTTAGATAGTTAGATTAACTGAAACTTTAAATTCAGTTAGAAAATTTGGTTAAAAAAAACCAATTAATTCAGTTTTTAGATAAATCCAAAATATCCATAGTAAATGCACACCCCTAGCCAGAAATCCTTAGTATTGACACGGTCCTAGTTTGATTGTCACACTACAAATGAAGCGATTCTTCCGGATCACCTTTTTTTATCGCTTGTTGTGCGTTTCTTTGCCGGTAGGCGGTTCTTTATGAACACCTTATATTAGGCGATGTAGTCTAGATCACCTTTTACACAACAGATAAAAAAGAGCCTACTAGTAAGCATTTTGACTTTGAAGATGCCCACTACGGGTATTTGACCTGGCCAAATACCCTCTAAGAGGAAATTTTCCCGCAAGGAAAGTTTTTAAAAGACTTGCCTGTTGTTTCCATGTCACATTGACTCAGCTGAGTTCTTATATGAGGATGGAGTAGACATTGATAAAGTATAAAAAGTTGTACTTTATTCTGGAGATGTTTTGATCATTGGTGTGTATTCAAGACATGTATATGACATGGTGGACGAGGCTGTAGAAATCCTTATCAACTTAATTAGAGGCTTTAGAATGCATTTTATTAGCTAAAGAGATGAATGACATGGTGCTTGCTTATCCGCTTCTTCCATTGGGTATGCCCCTTTTGGTGCATTAACTTAGAGAGCATACCTAAATATGGTTGCAAGTGCATTAATTTGGAGGCTCTAGAATGCCTTATACTAGCTAAAGAGAAGAATTATATGGTGGGCGAGTTGTAGAAAATTTTATTTTAGGGAAAGAGATCTTTTGATAGGAATTTTAGGGAAAGAGATAAAGTGCATAATGAACGATAAAAGTCTACGTCACATATATATATCCATGTAGTCGATTGTCCATTGTTTAGACGCTTACTAATGAGGGATATTTCTGTTTTCCATGCTGGTGTTTTGTTAATTAATTCATTGCTATTCTCAGCATAACGTACATTAAAGAAAACTATAAATAGATTCTAATTCCGACAATTGAGAAGATGATTGGCATTTATAGTTAGAAGACCCAAGTCAAGATTGCAAAGTGATACAATAGTGAACTGAAAACTCGACTTAATGTCCGACCCCAAAAAAAAAAAATCTCGACTAAATGAAATCAGAACAAAACTCTAGACCAAAAAGCAGAAAACTAGAGTAAGGAAACACAGACGAAATAGAACCCAAATCCAACCCTTAAATGTACCGATGTACTTAATAAAATTTTGCTTCATGACTATCTAATTTAACCTTCCAATCTGTAGATCAAGGACGCTACAAAATGAGAACTCTCCGAAAAAAACTCACAGTCCTAATTAAATCTTCTTACGGCCCTTCTAGCACAAACAGAACTATTGTTACTTAGATCTGATCCATCCTATCTAATTCCTCTTCTTGATCACATGGTGCTGCTCTAAAGCCCGAATGTGTAGCTCATAATTGCTTTCTTACATTTTTTTTCCTTGCTTATATGTCACATGTGGCATGTATATTCATAGATTGAGCTAGCATTAATAACAACAAATGCAGCAGCAGCAAGGAACTGGAGCACTTTAGATTAAGAATGGCCTCCAATCCATTATCTAGTGTGCAGAAGCTATTGGAATACTTTGCGGGTCCTTGAAGAAATTATAAGGATCCACCTTTGTTTTAACTTTGATCAGCCTCTTCACATTGCCCCTGAAATAGTCTAAAGCAAAACTTATGTTCCCATTAGTGTTGTTCCCAAGGTCAACATCTCTATAGTCCAGAAACGCTGTCCTTGGATTACTCGACACGTAAGGAGTGAAAGTCTGATGAAGACTTTCTATAGCTTTCATGTGTTGATGTTCAGCTTCATCTCCACCATCATTCCATTCTGCAAGATACTGAATCTTGAACACGTTCCCTGCTCGATGTGGATACGGCGTCGCATGAGGTGGGATTTCCCTCATTCTCCCACCACCAGGATTAAATTGCAGATAAACGACTCCTACCTCAATCATCTTGCCCATATGGCTTCCCACCCCTTTTTGGTACCAGCTTTTGCACATAATCTGACTTGTACTTTTTATATTGAAGAGTGTCGGTTGCTTGAAGTAAAGAGTCAAGCTTTGTGCTCATTGGTAAATCATTCCAGAACAAATTGGATTCCACCCATCTCATCTCAATGCAGTCTCTGCGTGTAACTCCTAGAAGAGGAAAGATTGGATCAATTATGTCAAGAAGAGGCTCGGTTTTTCCTAGGTACAAGGCGTAGAATGCAACCTGAACTGTTTTTTTTGTTATCCCATACTCTCTTAATCACCTCAGGCTGAGCCCGAATGAACAGATCCTCTTCAATGTTGGGAGCTACTCTTTGCCATTGTTGCATAATCTGAGTTACATTTCTTCTAGCGTTCTTGTAATTTTAAAACAAGTTACTATCTTCGGAACTCTAACCAGTTTTATTCTCCATGACAAAAGAACACAGAAGCTAGCCGCTCCACCTCCTCTAATCGCCCAATAGAGTTGTTTCCCCATCGTTCTTCTAGTAAGTATTCGACCCCTGACATCCACCACACGAGCATCAACGACATTATCCACAGTTAAACCATATTTCCTGATCAACGGGCCATAGCCTCCACCAGTTATATGACCACCTACACCTACTGAGGGCCCAAGTCCTCCTGGGAATGCATGGTAGTCGCTCTTCTTAGCGATTTCAGTATAGACTTCACCGAGAGTAGCCCAGCTTGAACCCAAGCTGTTTCACTCTTGAGATCAATATCTATCCGTCTAAGGTTGAACATATCAAGGATAACAAAAGGGGAATCAGAGACATACGAGAACCCTTCGTAGTCATGCCCCCGCTTCGATTCTTAGTCCTAAACGCTTAGCTCTGGCACATAGAATGGTTGCCTGAACATGAGATTCGTGTGCAGCCGCTACGATGACCAGTGGCTTTGGTGTGTGGTTTTGTTGAAACGAAGGTTTTTTACGCGGGATTGAAGAACAGGGTAGAAGTGAGGGCTTTGTCTAGGGTACGTGGTTTTAAGATAGGAATTCGTGGGGTTGAATGACGAGGAAGACATACAAGAAAACCATGTACATCTGGTGAACCTTCAGTGAAGTAATAATACTGATAATCATGGGAGAAGAGAAATGAAAGGAGAATAAGAGGTAACCAATGTGCCAACTTCATCATCCCTTTCGTGAGGGTATTTAGATGATGAAGGGTAATTGGTTAATGAGGTGGCGTTCAGTTCGTGATTTATATAAGAAGCTTTGGAGTTGACTTTATATATATATTTTAAGGTGCTGCTACCTCCACTGCTGGTATTGCTGGTTTTTACAGCTATTTTGAAGGGTTCACTTTAATTTTCCTCTAATTACGTGGAATGCTTTACTATAGGAGTTTCACAGAAAAATCTAATTAGGTATTTTGAACAATTCCTAATTTCTAAACACAATTAACAAGAAGATTTTTGTTATTTCTTATAGTTAATTACTTGTTAATGATTTAACAATAATTGTAACAGTTAAAGTACTAGTATGTTTTTTGAAACATTAATAATAACAAAACGTTAGGCACATAAAATCCTGAAAGCTGATAATTGTATTAGTTGATCATATTAAATGGGGTGTGGTTAAGCTAAAGGACATCAAATTGCCTTTACATAAAGGCATTAATATCAGCCATACAGAGAAAAAAATGTTAGCCATTTTTATAGGATAATATTAGCCATGTATATGAAAATTGATAGCCACCAGATAACTAATAATAATATTTTAAAGAAGTCGTTATTTGCAGTTACAAAATTACTAAATGCACTCATAGGCTGTTGGCGACGGAATACAAGCTACAGGCTCAGTAGCCAGCCTCAAAAACGATTTTTTTAAGATTACTCTACACCAACATTACCCTATACCACAAACCATAAAACCACTATATGATCAATTAAAAAATGCCGAAAAACATTTTTAGGGTTTGTAATCAAACATTGTAAGACCCTAAACCGTAAACCCTTTATACAAGCAATGGAATATTAACGATATACAACCGTGGCCAATTTTTATTTAGCTATGGCATACATATTTATATACACATGGCATACATATCTTAATGTCCATGGCAATATTTCATAGGTCGTGGCTATATATTAGTTTCATTAAATACAATTGATCTATTAGAATTAAGCAATGAATATTGAGTACTTTTTGTATATTTACGATATACATGCGTGACAAATATTTCATAGGTCTGTGGCATATATATTTGTACACACTGGCATATTTTTTTAATGTCTATGACTAACATTTGTCCCTATCTAAAACTTCAGCTAATAGCAGTACATGTACAATATAAGTTCAATATACACATAGCGTCATTAAATACATTAATCTGTTAGAATTAAGCAATGTATATTAAGTAGTTTTTGTCTATCAACGATATACACTCGTGGCACATATTTCATACGTGTATGGCACATATATTAGTAAATACATGGCATATATTTTTCAAAGCAATGAGTAATTCTGGGATGATGGTTAGAAGAAGGAAATTAAATTAATGGATAGGATTAAGTCATTTAAATCTAAGGGCTCATATTGATGCCTTTAGATAAAGGCAAATAGTGAGCCTTTATACAAGTGGGCATTCCAATTCCACCACCGAGGGAACGGGCGCGGATCCTATAAAGGACAAACAAAAGCCTTTATACAAAGGCTTAAAAATTGCTCATTAGATTCACTTTGATTTATTTGAATGGTTGTGATTAGAACACTCATTAATTCCAAATAGATTACCCTACCCCCAAAACACCCCAAAACCCACCATAGGAAAGCTAAAAACGTCGAAGGCATTTTTAGGGTTTATAGTGGCGGGTTTAGGAAAAACCTGTCGAGTTAGTTGCTACAATATAAAGTACAGAACAAATTCCAAATAGATTACCCTACCCCTAAAACCCACCCTAGGAAAGCTAAAAACGTCGAAGGCATTTTTAGGGTTATAGTGGACCCGCTACCACAAACCCTAAAAACCTGTCGAGTTAGTTGCTAATATAAAGTACAGAACAAATTCCAAATAGATACCCGACCCCCAAAACACCCCAAAACCCACCTTAGGAAAGCTAAAAACGTCGAAGGCATTTTTAGGGTTTATAGTGGCGGGTTTAGGGTCTAACGACCCTAAACCCGCTACCACAAACCCTAAAAACCTGTCGAGTTAGTTGCTATAATATAAAGTACAGAACAAATTCCAAATTGATTACCCTACCCCCAAAACACCCCAAAACCCACCCTAGGAAAGCTAAAAACGTCGAAGACATTTTTAGGGTTTATAGTGGGGGTTTAGGGTCTAACGACCCTAAACCCGTACCACAAAACCCTAAAAACCTGTCGAGTTAGTTGCTACAATATAAAGTACAGAACAAATTCCAAATAGATTACCCTACCCCAAAACACCCCAAACCCACCCTAGGAAAGTTAAAAATATCGAATTCACCACTTATTACTTAATGAATCATAATATTAATTTTAATGATTCATAATACAAAATTAATGAATCATATTATCAATTTAATGCATTATCGTATACATGTAAAAAAGTTTTTAAAAAAGTCGTAAAAATATATCCATGACTGGTCTTATTTCAAAGAGCTTGAATTTAGATGAACAATGATATAATTTTTTTTCATTTTGGACTTATATATTAAAAGTTATAACAATTTAAAGTTTTTATGATAAAGAAAAAAAAAAAAAAAAATAAAAAATTTACCGCCGCTCCCTCACTGTATCTGTATTAGCCAATTGGAACTTTGCCTTTATATAAAGGCAAACACGGAGCCTTTATGCAAACCCGTACGTATTAAATGGAATGTGGAAGGAATTGATGAAACTGCCAATATAGAGTCGGTCTGTTTGGCGAGAGGATGTCTCTTCATATCCTGTCTCCTTTTGCTTCATTTCAACTCTTCCATTTCTTCACCACTCTCTTATCCATTTTCATATCATTGTGGTAGTTTCCTAGCGGTGCTTTTTGGAAAATGAGAGAAGTAATGAGTAGGCTTTGCATCAGGGATTGGGGTTAACTATAGTCTTGGGCTATCATTTCTTCAGTCGGTAACAAAATTTATACCTTCTGTATTCCTATTGATAATGGCGCATCATCCTTGTATGGACCTATGGAAGACCTAGCTTCTCGATGTGTTGGGCTTTCACAAAAGAAGATGGTGGGAAATCACATGTCTGGACAATCTTGCAGAAGAAGGACAAAACCTCCCCTTTGATTAATGCTTCATCTATAAGTTCTTCTCATCAAGGAGTACCGATTTCGGGCAATCGAAAGTACTTTAGAAAGAGTGGCAAATGAACGGAGAACTAAAGTTTGAATAGTCATCCAGGATCTATTTTTCTTTTGAGTTCGAAAACCCAGATATGATGCATGCAGTCTTGAACCGGGGGCTTTGATCCTTTGATGGCTCGTTGCTGGTTTTCAACATGTTGACAAAAGGGAAGCCCCAAAGGACTATAGTTTTTGTTAGATTCCAATTTGGGTAAGAATCGCCACGTGTAACTTAATTTTCTATTCCGTCATAAAGACTATGGAAAGCGTTTAGGAAACCGTATTGGTTGCTTTGTGAAGTATGGTGAAGATGATGGACGGATCAGTGGTGAGTATGCGGGTATTAAGGTCTTACTAGATGTATACAAACCATTTCTAAGGTGTGTTACATTTTCAATGGATGGGGTAGACACCGTTTTAGGGGTTACATATGAACGCATGCCTGCCATTTGCTTTCGTTATGGTTTGTTTATTCATGCTACTAGGGACTGCTCTGGTCAAACTGAAACTGAAGAAGACGCTATCCCTTATGGTCCATTGAAGAGAGCTGCAGGATTTCGGTCTAGAATAAAGGCTTCCACTAATGTTAATAGTGAGGTCTGGAGATATATGTGTGGACTTTTACGAAAAGAAGCACGGCCTGTCCTGAAGCTGGTTCCTCTGATGGGAATTTTACGCATGATGGTCAAAAGGATGATACCGGCAACATTCAGGCTAGTGAAATGTCTGCCTCAAATACTGAAGCAACAAAGAGGGTTAATATACCTATTCTCATGAAGGTTGACAAAATTACGGCAGTAACAGGTGGAAAGAAACACAGTTTTGATCGGATTATCTGGGATGGTACTTTTGAAGATGTCTAGTAACTTTAGAAGGCCGGTCCTCATGAAGGGGAAAATTGTCTAGTCTAGGCTGGATCCTAAGATTGTGGTAGACCTCATACATCAAGCAAAACCTACGAATGCATCCATCAAAGCTGAGAAAGGTAGCGACACCCTCGGAAAAAAGGGGGTTGCTTAGGATAAATGAGTGGCTGGTTTGATGGTTGTTGGGGATGGCGTAGCATTTGTGCAACCAGGGGCGGACCCACATGGGGTCCAATGGGAGCCCGGACCCCATAGCCTTTTATAAAAAAAGAAATTAAAATATTAGAACCTAGTATAAGTTATAATAATAATGACATAACTATCAAGTAGTGAATGTGGCATAGTGGTTAAGAACTATTAGTACTAATGGTAGAGTTTCAACTCATAGTTGCTACTTTGTTCTATTTTTTCAGAAAATATTTCAGCAAACACCACAGTCCAATTTTTTAATTAACAAAGACTTCACCTCACTTCAAACTTAGCTTTTTTTCCTTTTTTTTGTTTGTTTGAGCATTCTTGTTTCTCATGCAGTATGTTCTGTATGTTGGTTTAAGATTTGTGGACAGACTAGACTAGTTATGTGAGCATATAACATCATCTTAAAAAAATTTACAAGTACAAGTAGCTTTTATTTTAAAACCCAACAATGAAGAATCGTAAAAGGTCAATTGTAAAAAATTTCAATATAGTATAAAAATCAATATATAAATATATTATTTATATGTATATGTACTAAATAATGGACCCATAAGTAAAGCTCTGGGTCCGTGTAAACCCCACCGTTAATCCCATGTATCGTCTAATCGTCTGTTAATCCTACGAGTTCGCAGCGGAAATATTACTATTACTACGCGCGGGTGGTACAACGCCGCTAACCGCCCATACGGCTAGCTAGGCTTACCTTACTTACAGTCACGGTCTGATGCACATAGTGTACCGAGCTACTAAATTACTTACCAAAATACCATATACCAAATACTTACATCAATGGATCACCGAGTATTTAAGTGCATTTGTTTACATCCCAATCAACTTCCCAAAAGAATGAGTTCTACAATCTACTCATATACCCCAATCCAATACCTCCACTATCCAAAAAGGGTACCACTGGTACACAGGCTAACAAAACTTACAGCCGTGTATACTCAGTACACCAATCATAAATTATTGTTTACAATCCAAAAAGAAAGACAAGGAAATTAAACTTCAACTCTCTAGTTTCATCCTTCACGAGTACCTGCGAGTAGTAAAAATGGTGCCCAAGGGGCTCAGCAAA
>CM041778.1:732912-855777 GCA_023374045.1 Limonium bicolor
TGGATGTTATATGAAGGGTTAAATGTGCCAAATGAGTTAGAACACATTAGGAGGCTTGAGGAAAAGTTTGGAGAAAGTTTGACAAGTTTTGGACAAGTTTGATGTTGTCCGACCCAGGGTGGGTCGGACAGCCCTGTTAATTCACCCGTTGATGCTTCTGGAAAGGTCCGACCCATAGGTCTTGGGTCGGACATGGGTCGGACAGGTGAATTTGAAAGACGGAAAAGTTTCTGGAACGGTCCGACCCAGTTGTGGGTCGGACGGTGGGTCAGACGGCCCAAAACATGTAAAAAAAAAACAAACTAAGTGTGGTTTAAGTAGTAAACCCTAGTGAGTTATAATGACAATTTAGTGGGGGAAAATTGTATTAAAATGTAAAAGTAAAACAAATTAAAATGTGAAGTTATTCAACTAAGTTAACGGGGATAAGTTATGAGCATTAGACTTTAAACAATCATGTTACCCCAGTGTTAATAAAAGTACATGTAATGTTACCAGTTGTTCGAGAATTGTTCGAGGAACATAAGCGGACATGATAGAGTGAACTCCGGTGACAGGTATGGTTTTCTTGCAACCTGTGTCCTACCGGATTACACCGGCTTGTATGCCAATGTTTTCTTATGTTTGCCACGTTGTAAGATAAAACATGTAATGAGTTTACAGTAATTCATATATGTGATGTGTCTAGTTCCGATACCATTTAACTTCGGAAGTGTTAACCTTAGTTAACTGAGTCTAGGATCACATGAGAGTTCGGTATTCGGAGATTAAACGACCCGAACCATGGGACGTTCTAACCACGGCTATGCCTGTGTTAATTGTGTGATATTTGTGTGTGTATGTAAGGACCTCCCTCGTATGTTTAACCCAGTCGAAATACCTTCTTGGTGTGTGGATGTGATAGACTCCATATTGGGGTTCTAACTAGTATCTAAAAGTGAGTATGTACTAACAGGGGTGAGGAATCCGGTTAGGCCGGTCGCGCGTTGTTTGGGAGTGGGTATCCTTTTTAGCCTTACCCTTCTCTCTGTTATGGTTGTTTCCCTCACGGGTTATGATCTCCCATTAGCTTACTCCAAAGCTTAACTATTCTTACTTATGATCGGTTTAGGGGGAACATGTGTTTGTGTGGTGTGTTCGGGTCACAAAACCTGAACCATCTTAACTTAAGTTACTCATCCGACTATTAGGACGGTAATGAGTGTCGTATAACGAGCTTATCATGAGGGCGACATCATTCTCTAGGCTCACCAGTGAATTAACAATGTTTGGGTCGGTTCCTAAGAGAACTGCTCCCGTTATGTTATGTGTTGTTGTTATAATGCAATTTCTATTGCGATGTTGTTATGTGCACGTTGAAACGTGAAAAGTGTTGTTATGTAGTGTATGTTATATGTTGTAAAATGTGGAGTATGTGGTTCATGGATATGAATTCCAGTTTGTGATAAGAGACATTTAAGGATAACCCGATTAATGGGTAAGTGTCGTCTATTAAAAGTAGCTCCATTAGAGGAGAAACACTCTAGGGGTAATGAACACCATGAGTGACTTATCAAGTAAGGATGTGTTACCTGTTTGTTGAGCCCATTGAGGTGGAATGTTATGTGTTGTGTTTACAGTTTACATGCATGATTCAAATATAATCAACCGCATGCTAAGACGACAATTAGTTGTGCGTGGCCCGGTAGCATGCGGGCTGGGATTACCATACCAGCAAAGGTGCTGAGCCCCTTGGGGGCCACCCTTTTCTCTTCTTTTCCTATTTCAGGTGCAAGGAGCTGGAAGCCGTTCGGAGTAGGACGGGGTAGTCGTTGTACATGGGTAATCATTTAAGTTGTATATATACAGTAGGTGTAGCAAGACCGAAATTGTTATCGGCATTAGTTTGTGAATACTCGGTACAGTTGGAAGGTATATGTTGTTTCTATTGTTAATGGAAAGGGATAGTAATGTGTAGTCGCTCGGGAATCTAGTCCATCAGACCGATACAATGTATATGTAATAGCCTTGTTAGCCACGTGGGTGGTTAACGGCGTGTAACACCAACGGGTCAATTAATGTGATGAAGTATATTTCCGCTGCAGATTGTTGTTAAGTGTGTTGTTGTTGGATGGGGTGTTACACTGAGCCTCAACCTGACCTGGAGTCGTCAAGACATGTGTCGCCTTATGACTGGACACGTTGTCGACAAATACTCAAGTGGTGGGTCACCACTAGCGCTCTCTACTTGCTTGATCTTGTCTGGTTCATTAATGCGCATAAATGCTCTCTTTCAAACTTCATTTGGCTATGTGATAGTGTGCATTAATAGCCCGTGACTTATCTTGTATATTGCACATTAATGAGCAATGCTTTTTGTCGTGAGCTAATTGCTTGTGTGGATGCCTGAATCTACATGATTTTGTCGAATCAATTGATGTGTTTTGTCCTTGTATTATTTCTGATGCATGAGAGATATGATCATGTGGTACTTGACTTCTTGTGTGTACTAGAAGTTCTAGTAGAGCTCTGACGACAGGTGCCCAACTGGTTGGGCACAAGTCATGAATGGAGTATGCTTGCAACCTTGCGTGCTAAGTCACTCTTTTGCTTGTTTATCTGAATCTTAGAGCTTAACAAACATATTAGATAAACAACACAGGTTTGCTATCATTAAAACTAAAGGATCTTGACTTAACAATTTCCCCCTTTTTGATGATGGCAAACAATACGAAATTGCTTCTTGGCAACTTGAAAATTTGAGAGATTCCCTCTAAGAAGGATTCCCCCTGATTTTGTTAAGAGATGGAAAATAATAAACTTGTACCGTATCACAAAGTAAAGATATTTTCATTAAGATCACGTGTGATACAAGAATTTTGATGGACATTTGTCACAAGTACATATCTTTCATTTTCTTTCCCTTTTGCCATACAGCAAAAATAGCTAGGGAGCAACTACATGATTGAATGTATTGAAAAGACCAAACATTTCATAGATTATTAATTACAAATTTGAAAGAGACAATCTAGGAGGATTTGAGCTTGGATGTGACGGAGGAGGTGGAACTTTCTGTATCACGGCTATCTCCTTCAGAATAGCTATGGAAGATGGTCTCTGGACATGAGTAAAGCATAGAGTCACTCGTAACTAATTGGCTAGTGCTGACATTTGTGGACCAGGCTGATGATATGTCTGAATGATTTTGGAGGAGTGGTGATGGTAGGGTTTGTTTTCTTGGTTTCATGAGTTTTCTGATGCAGAGGAAAATGTTTTGTTCATTCAACCTTGATGAGCTGTAAGTGTTTAGATTCATGACTAGGGAAGGTATTGTTGCGTAATGAAGGAAAGTGAAAGACTAATGGTATAGCTTTTATAGATGAGTGAGCGATAGTTCACCGTCTAGTCGTGAGGGATGCATTGAATGTGGTTTGTTACATTCTAGGGAATGAATTTCTATGCTATTTTCCAGGTATTCATGACTGGCACTGATAGCTATGTCTCTGATCAGTTGTAGTGTTTTAATCAAGAAAGACGCAGTCAATGCAATAAATTCATTCGCATTCAAGAGTCTCATTCAAGAAGTAATGTAGAGGTCAGCTTAGGTTGTATCAAAGTTGTAACCATTATGAAACAGATTGTCAATGGTGATAACAGATTGGAAAGAAAAATCTAATCTTAAACTAAATCTTCTCAAAACTTCACTCGTATCTCTAAGAGGCTTAGAACTCTTAGTCTATAAATGTTGATCTAGAAAGTATATTGCTCCTTGAACCATGTGATGAACATTTGGTTCTGTGGAGACAGCCTGCATAGCCGTAAGAGTAACTCTTATACGCTAAAGAATATCTCGAGTTGAAGTATCGAAACTGGTCCCCGACCTGTTGCGGACCGGTGAAAGACTTCACTCTCTCTTGTGAGCAGACATCTTGATTTTAGGACGAGACTCTACGCGTGAGCCTTCGCTTCTGGTTAACTTTGGTCGGACAGTGAGCTTCTGCCCTTGAGTTTTTATCCCCATTTTGGATAGCATCTCTGAGCAGATGCTGTCCTAAGCGGTCCGCGAGCACTCATGGAATCGGTTGGTGTTTACGCTGAATTGCTCTAGTGCGTGGTGACCACTCCTACGTGTACTAGCCCTTGGTTGACGTGTCTACTCTGATCAAGGGTGAGTAGAATCATGACTGAAGGTCTATCTTCTCCTTCGTCCTTAGGGCGTACATGATCCTCTCATCTCTTGCATTGACAATGTGAGTTCATTGATTTCTTGGGGTAATGTTGTGGGTTAGAAGGCTGTGTAAGACTCGGTTAGGAATAGACATTTGTACTGCGGGAAAGTTTTTCATTGTTGCCCCTTGGTTGAACATATGTATCATTTTGCCTCCTTTATGTCCCAAATCATTCCAAGTTGTATCCTTTGGAACTAGCAATCCTTCAGGCTCCAGATTGAATTTCTTGCTGATCCAAGACTTTGTGATGTTGATTTGGATTATTTGAACTTCTAAAATGATGTAATCCTCATTTTCATCACTTTGGAGAGGACCTAAGTATTGCATATGTTCCTTGAGCAGCTCTATGTAGCAGATGATAGGCTTTTGGAAGAAGTTAGTCCAACCCTGAAACTTAAGCATCACTATGATTTCCTCGAGACCCATTTTCTCCATCCATTCAAGATCCAATGTCTTTGGTAAGACGGGACAGGACTTGTCATCAATATTGACAGCCTTGACGAGAGTTGGCTCTAGCTCTCTTAATCTCTTCAAACTCTTGAGCGTTTGTTGCGGCTGAGGTTTTGAGATTGCTTTCTTTGATTTAAAGAGCACCTCAAGCTTTTGAGCATGTAGTGATAAAGTTATTTGTTGCTTTCCTCAGATGCTCAAGGTCCACAGGTGTTGGTATAACTGGTGAGGGCGACTCCATGTCACTGCTTTCTTCCCGACTAGACGGTGAGGTATTGGTGACCGTTCAGCGACTGGTAGTGCAGCTTGAATAGATGATGCTCTCTTTTCCCTGGAGTTTGGTGCTGTCAGCTCCTTCATTTGAGCTTCCACTCGTATTGTTTTTCTCTTTGGTGACTTTTCTTCACTTTGCACTTCCTCTTCTTCTATCTCGTGAGTGACATTTCTGATGATGTCGGTTGGAGTGGCTTCTTCATCATCGGTGAAGTGAAGTCGGCGAGTTGTTGGCTCTAGGGTGATTGAGTTTGCTTAGATGGTTCTTGTTTGCTTTTCAGACGTTTGGAGACGCGAGTTGCGGCTGATGGGTTCATAGGTGGCCCTTTATCCTTTTGGTTCTTGGTTTGGGTTAGTTTGTGGTGGTTTTTGAGGTGTCGGGAGATGAAGTAGAAGAGATCATGGCTTAGTTTCTATGGGAGTTGAGGTAGAAAGAATTGTAGGTCTTAGGTGTCCTTTCTGAATGAGATTGTATAGGCAAGGGAAATGGAAGCTTAAGTAAGTTACCTCTTCTGGTTTTATTTCTCCTTCTTCTGAACCACGACATTTTAAGTTGCTTTCTTCTTCGAATGGAATTTTATTAATGCTTGCCCCCTTTTAGAGGTGACAGATGTGGTCATTGGGCTGCTGGTGATCAGCTCTGGATTCGATTTTGGAAGGATGGCTTTTGAGCTCTTAGAGCGAGGAGCGGACTTGTGTGCCATTTCTTTAGGTGCAGAGCTTGCTGATCAAGTTTAATACTTTTCGATCGAGAATTCTTAGCTACGCCGTGAGGTGAGAATTTTTTTGCACGAATATTGTTAGAGTTTTTGTGAAAGAGAAAAGAAGTTGTTTGTATGCTTTAGAGAGATTGATGGCAGTAGTGTGACAAGAGTGGAACTCTCATTGCCCTTTTATAGACATCGAGTAACGGTCGGTGACCGTTCCCCCTCCGCTCGTTGATCGGTTGTAATGATACTATTCACAGTGGGTATCGGTTATGACAGTCAGTCGTCGATCCGTTGTGCCTTTACCTATTTCTATCCATTACCCCCTTTCTATTCTATTCTCTCTTTTGTGAAATGGCTGGCATATCTATTTCAAGTAGCCATTTTGATAAACCATATGTGCAAAACTACAATGACCAATGAACAACATACTTGAAGTGTTGTTGACCGGTTGATGACCGGTCGTAAGAGTTGAAAAACAGCCTAATCGTGATTTATGATCATCATTCCAAGATCACGAATAATCTTTATGAATCTATCTCAACTTAATGGTTGGTAAATTTGTCTGCTAGTTGGTTTTCATTTGAAACATTTGAACCAACTAACCCCTTTTCATAATAGTCTCTAAGAAGATGATGTCTTATTGAATTTTTGAAAATAGTTATGGTACTAGTATCATCATACATGAATGGTAGCGTACCTATTTTTGACACCGTAGTCATCAATTTGTTGTTCGAACCTCAAGAGTTGAGCACAACAGCTTGCTGCAGCAAAGAATGCCATCCTAGACATGCTCTTTCGATCAGTGATAGACCTCCCATAGTCTGCATCTGAAAAATCCTACAACATTTCAGTTAGTAAGATTTGAATGAAAGAGACCAAGATTCATATACCTTTTGAGATAATGTAGGATTCTTTTCACAGATGTAAGATGAATTACTCTTGAATCAGCTTGAAACCATGATCTTGGAGCTTGTTTGAGACCATAAAGAGCTTTCTCAAGCTTGAGCACCATGTCTTTCCCTTTATGTATCTCAAGACCCAGAGATTGTTCAACATACACTACTTCTTTGACATATCCATTGAGAACAGAATGCTTGATCTCGAGTTGACAATGATACGCATTCTTTGATATCATCATTTCTTTTGATGACCTATTGCTGACCAGTTGCTGACCTTTTTGGCAAGAGTTATTCAGTTTGTGACTTATCCTTGAGATTCTGTTTGGTTAGATCAGGTCTAGAACCCTCCTCCTCTTTGGATTTCATGATCTGTCCTTAGGTCCTTGATCTGAAGGTTCAATTGTACTTGAATTTGTCCTGCAGGGACTTAGAATTTCTCAAAGACTTCGTCTTACGGAGTAGTGAATGTTGTCCATACAACTCGTAAGTGATCAAAGATAGAAAATATAATATCACGAAGATTAGTCTCTCACTTCTTAATCTTAGAGAGACTTCTAACCAGCCGTTTCTAGACTAGTTTTCTTAGCAGAGTAGTGTTATCATGTCCTAGTCTTTGGTGTCATAAGGTGGAGTTAATCTATTGAATTAGTCAAACATGGAAGATTTAGATTATCAATATCCTCCAGACATTTTCACGTTTTTCTGTCCACTGCCTTTTAACAAACATATCTCCATTACTTAGACTTTCTATGCTACAGTGTGAAGAATAGTGAGCTAAGTTATCGTTGTCAAAAATTTGAGATACTTTGAGCAATTTGAATCTTGACCGAATTGACATTATCACTAGCATACCTTGAAGTAGTATCAGCCTTATCCATAATGATTATTTTACCTTCTTTTTATAGTGTGAGCCTCGATTTTAAACCCTATCTTATGTTCATTAAAGCTGATTAGGATCTAACCGGGTTTTAGGTCCACTTATAACCTAAGGTTAATAACTATGTCATATAACAAAAATTATTAAAACCTAAGCTAGCTCAATGGAACATATTATGAGTCGCCACCTAATTTTAACCTAGATCAAATGAGGAAAGGAGAGTTCGGGTTTGGGGGCTTGATATTCGACTTAATTAGGGTTCAATTACTTTCATTACCCCTCTTTGAGCCTCGATTTTTAAACCCTATCCTATGTTGACTAAAGCTGATTACTATCTAACCGGGTTTTAGGCCCAGTTATAACCGAAGATTAATAACTATGTCATATAACAATAATTATTAAAACCTAAGCTAGCTCACTGGAACCTATTATGAGTCGCCACCTAATTTTAACCTAGATCAAATTAGGAAAGGAGAGTTCGGGTTCGGGGGCTTGGTATACGACTTATTTAGGGTTCAAATTACTTTCATTACCCCTAGAAGTCGTTTTTCCTCTACTTAGTTTTATTACGGTTATTACGAGTCGTTTAAACCTAAGTGCGCGAGCTTCTGTTTTTTTTGTGTTTTTAACGTTTTTTGACAGAAAATTAAAGTGAAAGTTGAAATTACTTAAAGTAGGGTTTCGGAGGCAGAATTAGGTCAAATTTTGTTTCCGTCCGTGACTACGGACCTAATGTCCGTACCCACGGACCCTAGTTAATCTATGTGGAAATAAAAGTCGAATTAAATAGAAAATGAAAATTTGAAAAGTCCGGGGCCACGGACAGGATGTCCGTGGGCCTGGACATTGTTTAGGAAAGACCTAAAATTTGAAAAATTAAAATCCCACCGCTGTCTGTGGGTGTCCGTGGCCACGGACAACCCGCCCGTGGTCCCAGACCACCCACGGACAGGGGTTTTATGGTGGTTCCCGACGGTGTTTTTGGCTAAAAAACTATGTACATGTAGCCTGAAATTTATACGATACGTTAGTAATTGAAAGATTGCAGTTTGAAGTCGAATTATGCATGAAACTTGACAAACAGTAACAAGGCAGAGCATAAGTAATTAGCAATACAAGAAGCCGAAAATGGTTGGTTTGAGCCCAAAATTTAACACAGAGTTAATAAGGTTGTGGGGAGTTAGAAAAGTAGAATTATAACCTGTTTTACCTTCAGATTCGTGGTGTTTCTTCACGTCCGGATTCTTCAGAGGCCTCGTTGATGGCGGATCCGGAAGAACTTCGAACCGAGCTTCTCACTCCTTGGTTTTTCATGTTTTGGTGCTGTTTTGGTGTGGGTTGGATGATGGATGATGATGTTGTGGGAGTTGAAAAATATGTTTTGGTGTTGATTTTGGTGAGATTTCGGTGTTTGATTGTGGCTCTGGAGTTCAAAACGTGAAGAGAACGAGAAGGCTGCCTTCTTTGAGAGTCTAGGGTTCTTGAGGTTCTGATTTGATCATGGGATAAGGTTCCTTATATAGGCTTTCTTAAAGATAGAAAAATCCGGTAAAAACCGAGATTTACCGACGTTTTAGCTCAAGTGCTTCCAAAAGGAATTTGATTATGAAATTTTACACATGGGTAAAGGATGATATTTCTGATTTTTCTAAAGTGGAATTGAATTTTTTGGATATTGGAATATTTTTAAATTCAATTCTTGTCAGATTCAATCAGAAATTGCTAGAAAATTATTGAAAATTCAAAAAATCAAAATTCCAATGCCAGTATGCTTAAAATATCATCCTCTATCATTGGTTAAAATTTCAAAGCATTTTGAATTGATTTGACCCTTATTTGGAGGAGAGAGAAAGCCTATAGGGGGCTTAGGAGCCTTGAAAAATTACAAAAATGCCTTGGGAGATGATTAAGCTGTCCCTAGTACTCTGAAATGTGCCGATCGAACTGGGAACCCTCGCTACTAGCTATTAGTAGAGACTCTCTTCCGGGGGGGTTGAAATTTTGGGTATAACAAATTGCCCCCCGTTAACTAGACTTTGTAATGGAAATGAAAAGGCTAGTTGATGCTTGAGTGATACCCCAAAATCTTGGATCTTAAAAGAACCCTCGTGCAATTGAAATCCGACAAGTTGTGTTGAGCTATTCTAAGGCGCTGACTACCTATGAGTAAAATGGAAGGGTGTCGAGCGGTTCTAAGGCGTCGACCACCTAAAGGTAATAATGAAGTAATGTCGGACTATTCTAAGGTGTTGACTACCTATAAGGATGATATGATGTCAAGCTATTCTAAGGTGTTGACTACCTATAATGAATGAGATAATGTCAAGCTATTCTAAGGCGCTAGCTACCTATAATAAATGAAGTGATGTCAAGCTATTCTAAGGTGTTGACTACCCATCAGTGATTGAAAATTGGTGTTGGGTTGAGTCTTCTATTCGGGTGAGTTCTTCTACTCCGGTGAGTTCTGCTACTCTGGTGAGTTCTGCTGCTCTGGTGAATCTGAATCTTTGGCTGAGATTCTGTATCCTTGTATCTTTGGCTGAGAATCTGTATCTCTGAAGAATCTGTATCCTCGGCTAAGAATCTGTATCCCTGAAGAATCTATATCTTCAGCTGAGAATCTGTATCTTTGAAGAATCTGTATCTTCGGCTGAGAATCTGTATCTCTGAAGAATCCGTATCTTCGGCTGAGAATTTGTATCTTTGAAGAATCTGTGTCTTCGGGTTATGGAATGATAACGGTCTCATGTAAACGATTGTGATGAAAACTGATCGCTGGAGTGCCGAACATGGTAATGATGATAAGGGTATGCAATCAAAATATATGAAAGACACTTGTTTAAAACAAGAAACCGTTGGAAAATGTGTCAACATGGCAATGCTAAGGATTGAAAATTGTCCAGGGCAAGACATTGCTAGAAAGTGTGCCAAATGTGGCCATAATGAGGTTTATGAAACTGAAGTGTTTGAAGGAAATTGTTCAAAACAAGAAATTGTTGAAAAGGGTACCAAACGTGGCAACATTTAATGAAAATTCTATCTTACTGAAAAGGAAAGTGAAATCATCGTTTTTAGACTAAAAATTTCAGACTCGTCATTTATCTCTAGGAGATGAATATGCCCCTGGCATGGTGTGATGTTTGATGAGGAGATCTATTGAGTGACGAGCAAGGCTTATGACGGGCCATGGAATTTATGTGGAGGTGAAGGCTTATGAGGTGCCCGTGGTATACGATGTGGAGGAGGTAAGGGCTTATGTGGGCCTGTGGTTTCACGTGAAGGTAAGGGCTTATGTGGGCCTGTGGTGTTTAACGTGGAAGTAAGGGCTTATGTGGGCCTGTGGTGTTTGATGGTGGTGCTCATGCTTTGGGCTTCGATTGGTGTTGTCATGGCAATTGTTGGAAACAACAATTGCCCCCAGTATTTTTCCTTAGCACAACCCGAGCTATAGTTGATGGCAATCGATCGGAACAATCGATTGCCCCAGTATTTTCTTTGATTAAACGTGCGAACAAGTCTCATCATCACAAGGTCAAGGCTTACGCTTTGATTTGGTGCTTCCTAACCTACCCTCGACGTGTTTGGTGTTTGCACTCATTTCTCGCTCATGGTCATAACTTTTGGACCATTGAATTCGACATTTGATGGATTTACGCGTTTTGATCTGTTACTTTCACGTGATTGGACACACAACTATCAAGTCGGAAGTCTTTAAAGCTTATAACATGGCCATGGGGTGTGATGAATAACAACGGGACCTTGGAGGGATATTTTAGGTATGTGGAGCTAAAGGGGTGACCAAAACTGTACCCGCGTCTTCTCTCGGAATCATCTTCCTTGTCTTGAAGTCGTCTAACTGCTTCATGTTGACGTTGCTTTCGAGCTTCAGGACTTGGACTTTTGAAATTGCCCTTTACACCATTTCTCCTCTTTTTGTCATTCGGATTTCCTCGAGGCATTTCGGGTTTGCCTCTTTGTTTTATCCTTTCTTGTCTTTCCCTTCGGGGTTCTTGTGTTTCCCGGTTCGGGCTTCGAGAGCCGCTTTGATGTGAGCTCTTTGGATCCTGTGCCACTCTGGGACCATTTGCGGATCACTTCGTCATACCGATAGCGGCGCTGCTTCTTTGAACTGATGAAGATGTTATCTGAGACTCGGGCTCCTCGCTTCCTTTGGTCACCGGGTTGGAAATTCATCATCGGTGGGTTATTTTGTGGAGTTCATAATATAGAAAAGGGGAAATATGAAAGGCTCAGGGGGGTGCTAGGATTTAATGTCAGGGTTCACAAGCTTTGGGCTATGTGGTGTTGTACCTAGGTGCTTCGTCATCCCTAATAGTTGTGTATCCTTCTTTGTTACTTTTCGCAGGTCTAGAGTAAATTTACAAATTATCTCCTTCGGTCGGGGTTATGCCGTTTACCTTACCTTTGAATGTGGTCTCGCCGAAGTCGTGTAAAAATGACACGCTCGTTCACACATGGTTTTTCCGCTCAAGTCACTCTCGTGAATTCTCACTCTAAGACTTGTTTGCATATTTAAACGAAAGGTGAAAGATGACGAACTTAAACCCAGATTGCCCCCAGTATTAATCCAGGGTTTATAACAACAATTTGAAAAATGTAGACTTGAACCGCTTCGTGGTTGTTTGGATGTTTTAGGGTGAGTAGTGGTGTTTGGTTGGACATGTTCATCTTTTAGAACAAAATACAAGTCGTTTTGTTCAGTTGCCAAGAAATGACCATTTCATGAACATTAGTTTTAAGAAATGTTTGCTAATGAGCAAGATGATTTGGTTGAAGGTGCAAGGTGAACGAACACATTTCTTTTATTATCATTTTTGTGATTACAAACTGAAAAAGCCAAAAATTGAAATTTTAAAATCTAAACTTCATTAAATAGAAATGTGATAAAACTTCCCACAAAATTGAAAAGAGTAAACAAATCACTACTAGACTTTTGCCTATTCAACAAACTGGAGTCCTTGCTCGATAAGGTCTTCGATCTTGTGCTTCAATGCTCTGCAGTCGTCAGTACTGTGTCCTGGTAGTTGATGAAACTGGAGCAGAACTGATGGAACTGTTCCCCGGCTTGGGTGATCCCAGGACTTGGTGTGAGAGGCTATAGTAATTCTAGCTCTTGTAGCTTCACGAGTGCTTGATTGAGAGGTCGGCCAATGTCGGTGAACTGTCTCGGTGCAGAGAACCTCCTGGATCGGGTGAGGCCTTGATGCTCTGCTTTGCAGCACTGGATTTTTGTATGGTGCTCACTTGGAATGAAACTTGAGCTGTTTTGGCCGGTCCTGACTTAAAGGTCACGATACTCACACCCTGGGCTTTGGGTTGTTCCAGCATCAGCTCGCCTTTGTGAATCTTTTTCCATGACTCTTACCTGTCCCATCAGCATGTCGAAATTAGGGAAGTATGTGCAACTCAGCTCATTGTTGTATTGTCTCTGCATATTGTCCACAATCATTTGAATTTGTTCTTGCTCATCCATTTTTGTAGGCATAGCAGCGGCCTTCATCCTCCACCGTTTGATGAAGTCAGACATTGATTCACTGTTTCCCTGCCGGGTACTGGCAAGGTCGGACCTGGTGACTTCAAGATTCTTAGCATACTCGAAATGGTGCAGGAAAGCCTCACAAACCTCTTCATAGGTTTTGGTGTTCATCCTCTGAGTCAAGTACCAACGTTGAGGTATTTCATCAAGATAACGGGCGAAAACCTTGGCCTTCTGCATGTCATTCAACCAGAGCATGGACATTTCCCTATCGAACATTGCCAGATGGACCTGCGAGTCTGAGGAACCCTTGTATAGAGCAAGTGTGGGTAGCTTCAACTTTAGAGGGAGATTAACCTCGGGGTACGATTCCATAGAAGAGTAATCGAAACCAGCTGGCTTGCTAGCTTTTTCCATGCGCTCGATCCTTTTCAGGGCCTTCCGCAATTCTGCAGTTAGTTGGCAGTCCGGGATGACTTGCCCTACAAATCTTTGTGCATCCTGGGCCTCAACAGAGTTAACTTCGATGTAGTCACACTCGTTCCCAGAGTCAGCAATCTTTCCTGATGACCAACCTCAAGGGAATTGATTTTACTTTTCAGCTCTTCGATGATGGTGACATACTTAGCCTCCATGTCATTAGTGGTGGACCTATGTTTCTGTTCCATTGCTTCAAAGGCAGCCATGTACCTTTGCTCTAAGGCTGCAAACTGGGCCTCCATACTGACTGGGTTTCCTCCCTCTACCATATTTGGGATTCGGGCTTATCTGTTGGAAAACAAAAGTGGATTGAGCTAAAATTCTGGACCGTGAAGTAGTTTTAGGTAAAAACGTGTTTGGGTTGCAAGAAAAGCACTTGAGCTGGAGTGTTTTGAAGATTGTGGGTAGGCACAGAGGCCCGAAATAAGTTGGAAGGGAGGCGCCTAGAAATGTTTGAAGAATGTGGCTCTTGGGCCAGAATATTTTGAGAATTGGGCGCTTGGGCCAGAATGCGTTTGGGCTAGAGGTAAAGCATATGGGCCAAAATGATTTCTAAACCATGTTCTTGATGTGAATTGGAATCTGGGCCAAGTAATTCGGATTGGGCCTAAAAGATGATGCCTGTGTCTAGGATCTTGGGTCAAAGCCCAAGTGAAAAGTCTTCCTAGACTAGAATGTGCCTTGAAATGGAAAGGCCTGATGGATTTTCATGAACTGCTTTAGGTGTATTTGTTTTTCATGGGCCTAGAACTAAATTGATAATTAAAATTGGGCTGAAAGATCGAAATCACCTAAGTCTAAACTTTTGGGCCGAAGCCCAAATGACTTACATATCAAACCAAATAGGGCCTCTAGGCCGCAAAACAATAAAGTCGTAAATTCGGGTTGGGCTTAGTTGATATAGGAAAAGAACCTATCAATTCCTAGGCCGGGTAGTGGACCGATCACACAAGCAGACAAGGCCCACACAAATTCTACATGTCCTCACTTGACGCTCATCCAATTCGGGTATGGATCAATCCGGAGAGGTGCTTCGGGCATGGGCCCAGGTCACCTCAAAGGAATAGGGCTTGCACGCTATTCTTTTTGGGCTTCCCCACTTTTTTCACATCACTGAAGGTGTGCGTCTACGGTCGGGTCTTTGACTGACCAAACAATGGGCTAGGTAAGGACACTGCCAGGAAAATGCTTGGGGCAAAGGCCCAGGTATTAAGGGGATGTGGTTAGACGACATCCTCCTCTTTTCCCCCGCTTATTCACATCACCTAAAAGGTGTGAGTCCCTAACAAGGGACCCTCAATGGGTGCCGGGGTGAAATCGGCTTGCGTGGACCCTCGCTCTCTTATGATGCAAAGGTGCAGGGAATGAAAGTGCGCACAAAGGTAAACAAACAATACAATAAAAGCCATAAATAAACATTTCAAGTTAAGCCCTCTTTCTTAAAATTAAACAAGTAAAATTTAAGAATTTCGTCTCCAATAGAGTCGCCAGTCTATGAGCCTCGATTTTTAAACCCTATCTGTAACACCCCTACCATTAATACATACTTACCGTCCAATATCCTTACACGTCAGATACACGCAGTGGATATACTTATATACAATGCCGTTAACCACCCACGTGGCTAACAAGGCTACTACTACTGCTTACAGCATCGGTCTGATGGACCGGAATCCGAGTACTACACATCTATAATACATACTCCATTCATTAATCAAATACAACAATGCTCCATTCAATACTTACTCCTCCTCAATCCATACAATACAATATACTTCACCGAGTCTACTAGGATCCTTATACATTTATAATGTCTCTTCCAAGTTCATGCATACTCTCTAAGAGTCTACATCTACCCATTTTCTCACAACTACTTACTTTCTATGTACAAGGGTGTGCCTTCGGTCTCTTCCTTGACCATATTCGCTTCGGGTACCTGCACACTAAAAATGGTCCCCCGAAGGGGTCAGCTTTCGCCGAGCATGATAACCGCATACCCGCGTACTAGTGAGGGTACGCCGACCACTTGGTCGAATACATGCAGTTCATTTTCATACAAACATACATGCATACATGCTCTTGCACACAATATAATCATACTTACGCAAACATACATACATACAATTCATTACATACAAGGAATACGATATAACCATTCAATACTTACTTACCTTCTTCCGCATACACATATTCAGTACATACACAAGTACAGTTCTTGTTAGCTTCATTGGTCCACCCGGGTTAATCGGGTGGACATTACTCTTTTACTCGTTTACTCCATACATACACATACATACTCATACTCATACATACTTACTTTCTTACTCTTACTCAAGTTAAGTCGTCGGGACCTCCGGGCAGGGACTACACGGTCCCACCACCGGGCTTTACTTGGTTCACTAATCCAGGATGCTACCCACTTAAGGGATTTGGGCCGTGGACCAGCTTACGAACCAGGAATCGGATCCAACCTCTTGTGTCTCCTCATCCTCACGCGTGGCCGAAACTATATCAGACTTCTACTCATTCCAATTTACTCACTTAAGTTAGGAGTTAGGTAGTTAGGAATTAGTAGAAGTCAACATCCAACCACATACACAATTACATTATTCATATACACATCCATACCAATACAATACAATGTACAAGTACACTACAAGGTACAATTACACATCATCATCATTCATATATTTCATGAATTATACAAACTATTGTTCAAGACAAATATCTTGAACAATGTAAACGAGCACAAGTAAGTGCAATATAATCCGATTCATGCATTTATCTTATAGGTGGTCAAATAAGCACACAAATCGGGGTAACCAGATTAGGATACAGGGCATGAAGAAATCATACCTTTCACCGTTGTACTTGTATCCCAACGTTCCTCCGGTATTCACAATTGAAATCCTATGATATACATACAACCGAGTAATTAATCTAACTATCGTTAATTTAATTCGGTTACCCTTACGCTTCCTAACTCATACTTACTAAGTCTTCACATTCTCATACTTACATTTTATTTACTTACTTTTCATCACTTAACAATGTTATACTTACATATATATGCATGTATGTATAGGTGGGTATACATACACATACATACATATACTAACCATAGTCTTATAGTTTTTTTTTGAAGTTTTGACCCGACCGAACTTGCGACCGACCTTGCAAGTTCGGTCCAAGTCAGTAGGCTACATCGGGTGAAAATTCCAGGGCCGACCGACCTTGCAAGTCGGTCCCAAGGTCGGTCCATTCCAGTGAGTTACTTAACGGAAAATTTTAGCCCGACCGACCTTCACTGGTGGAACGCGACCCATTAATTACGGTCCAAAACCGAGTATAATTACGGTTCTGGACCGTAATCTACGCGGGCGTCAATAAAGATGCGTTTCTTTAATTACGGTTTAAAACCGTAATTAAAGTCCCTTTTCCGGCCCGCGTGTCATTGACTTTACATTACGGTTATTTGTAAAACCGTGATCTAAAGTCCTTTGGCGCGCGCGAACCAAAGGACTTTAGATCACGGTTTTACAAATAACCGTAATGTAAAGTCGACACTTTAGATGACGGTTTTGGCAATAACCGTCATCTAAAGTCTTTTGGCGCGCGCGCCCAAAGGACTTTAGATTACGGTTATTGTTAGAACCGTAATCTAAAGTGTAATTTTTTTTTATTTTTTTTTTTACAAATCTACACAATTGCAACAGAGACAGAATTGTAACAGATAAGCAACAGAGGGCAGAAACTGCACAATTGAACCACCTGAATCAAATACCAACAACACAAATTCATTCTCTGCGCACAATTGCAACAGAGATAACATCTAATAAAGCACCAGATCGAAAATCTGTAACATATTCAATCTGTTACACAATTGCAACAGAGATAACATCTAATAAAGCACCAGATCGAAAATCTGTAACATATTCAATCTGTTACACAATTGCAACAGAGATAACAATTGCAAATTCATTTCTGCGCACAATTGCAACAGAAACATTCAATACAACAGCTAGAATCTGTTACAGCAGCAGCTAGCATAATTCATTACAAACAGAATCAGAGCAACTAGCAAAAAATATAATTTGTTACACAATATAATCTGTTGCAGCAGCAACTAACAGAATCGAGCAGCAGCAACTAACAAAAAATATATGTTACAGCAGCAGCTAGCTAGTCTACCACTCCATTCTCATAAACATGGCTGCCATGCTCTCTCTGACATGCAACAAGTCGGCAGGAGCATAAGTCTTGAATCTGGCATAATGCTCTTTAATCTGCAACAAAAAAAGGAATGGAACACATAATGAGATTAAGATAAAGACACAAAAAATCTGCCGAAAGAATTAAATACAAGACAGCGTTCGTATTACCTTGTCAATATCATTCTTAAAACTTGGGAAGTACCCGCAGAACTCGTACATATACCGCATCACGTAGTACCCGCAACTCTTAGAATCCTTTTGGGTAGGGCACTAAATCACCAAAATTCACAAATGTAAAACAATTGTACAAAGATAATAGCAGCACGAATGAAATACATGAATTACCAAACCTTGATGTAATTGACGGTCAAATCACCAAACTCTCCCTGAGGGGTTTTTTTGTAACAACTGTTACATATATTAACAAAAGCGTTTAGCAAAATGAACAAGTACATTAATTTTGGTTCAAAAAACTTACAAACAATTAAATAGTAATAAAAACTTACTCTTTGATTAAGTCTTCAGTGTTGAATTCTTTCCACTGCCCTAGTGGATCTAGAACGAGCAGAGTAGCGGTGGCAGCGCAGAATATAAACAAAGCCCAGTGGTGGCTACAATGTCAAATACAAAATGAAATGAGAAATGAAGGTAACAAAGTTAGCTAATTAGTATGTAATTTTATATTAGAACTCACGTTTGGTGATACGGCATTAGAATGAATAATTTATTCTGTTGATCAACAACATTGAAGACATGAATCATGTAGTCACAAAACCTCCCCGGGTCCCTAGTGACATTGTCGTACGATAAACGCTCCGGGCACACCGCAGTAATGCAGGTCATGTCCTTCTCAACACATCTCTCAAGCAGACATCTATTATATCACATGTACTATAAAAAGTTAGCCAATGCAACTTCATAGATACTTATTCTATATGTTTTTACAGTATGAGGAAAGAACACTTACTTTAGATAAGCTTGAATAATGTTAATGTTCAGATAATCTCCACACATCATCTCTCTGATGTCCTCAAAGTTGATTGCCGTCATCATATCTTCTTCGTAGTGAAACATCGACTTTGGAAGCGTCATCATGAAGTTGTTAGTTTGAGATGACTTCAACATGATCTTGTCGTAGAGATTCATCTGCTTGGCCCCCAAAACATTAACAAGTTTTTGTGGCAGTGCGAGCTTATTTTTAGGCGCCTCAGAAGTCCTGGTGCGACCCCGGACGGGCGCTGGATTCTTACCTTTCGCACCCCGACTCACTGGATTCTTACCCTTCACACACAAACAGTAAAGCATCAATGTAAAGATAATTACTAATTGATTATTATAGTAACATTAAAAAATTATCTAGAACATACCCTTGTACTTCTGACAGGATTCGCCGGCGCGCAGATCTCTTCTTCTCTGGGCCGGGATACGCGGCGAGGAAGCTCAGGGATCAGGATTCGCCGGCGCGCTGGTCTCTTCTAGTCTGGGCCGGGTTACGCGGCGAGGAAGCTCAGGGATCTATAATAGATTAGATTAGACACTTAATGCTAAATAATGCATTTTATTAGATACTAAATGGTTGTCAAACAGTCTTACCTCATCGGTGACAACAATATAACATGCTGGCCAGGGCAATATGTCTTCGCTTCGATCAGCATTTGTTGTCAAACGCCATCGGAAGGTATGCATGCTCAAATCCATCAACTATCAGGTCCAAGGTCACACGCGCGTAGAATGGGGGTAGACGTACGAAACTGATGAGCGTGAGTGGACCTGATGGCAACACCGTCCCGTAGGCCGCATCTACAGGGTGCCCGTCTAATGGTATTTGGAGACGACATTTTTTTTGCTCCTTTAATAAACAGAGATAATACGTGAAATAAATAAGTGAGTCCAATCTAATACTATTTAAATAACTTTATTTTAGGAGAAAAATAGTTAAACAAAGTTAACCTGGATGTTGGCAAACGGGTACGGGTCAGCGGCCGGAGCACAACTAGACGAGGAAGACAGTCGAGGAGGATCTAGCTGCTGCTGCTGAGTAGTCGCATGTGCAATCGCATTCAACGCTTCCTGCAGCCTCTCCTCGATAGCCCGGCGCTCAGCAGCCTGTTTCTCGTCATTAGCTTGGCGCTCAGCAGCGAACTTACGCTCTACCATCGCCTCGACTTCAGCAGCACTCATCTGACCCTTCCTAGCAGATGGCGGGAATACGTTCTTCTGACGTACTTCTCCCCCAAATCCTCTAACACGCCCCGGGTGATCCTTCTTCCCAAGCATTTGATTGAGCGCGTCGTCTTGAGAAGGAGGAGCGTGTAAGTCTACTTCTCCTCTCTGTGCCGCTTCGTACTGTCCAATTTTCAAAGAAGTTAACACTAAATTTAAGATCAACAAACACTTGAGTATATAAGTAAATTATTTAACAGCTACTTTCAAATACTTACAATTTGGTTAGCCAGTTGTTCCATCGCAGCATTAGGAAATATACTCTGACCTTCGCTGGTCGTTTTCTGGCGTCCCAGTATGTACATCTGCACCCTCCTCGCCTCAGAGACATCCTCAATCGGGCATTCACTTCCATCCTCGTTCCTCCGTGTCAGCAAACCAGCTTCTTTCCATCCCTCGAGGCTGCCCACATATCCCCTTCGTCCCATGGTGTGGGGGTAGAGATTAGCTTCACGGTTTTCCGTGCTTGTTCTTGTACTTGCTGTTAAGAAAGTACAACAGGAAATTAATTAGAAAATCAGGGATAAAGCATTATGAGCATTAATTAAGAAAAGAGTACACACAAACATACCCTGAACTCGGGGGTGGCGTGCCGCTCAACGAACTCCTTCCACTCCTCTTCAGTGATCATGCCGTTGTACAACATACGGCGGAGGCTCACGTGGGGGCACCCTGTTGATCCAATGCTCAACCAAGTAGTGGCGGAATGATTTAGCTTTGCCGGCCACCAAAGAAAGAACGGTCTTCTTCACTTCTTCTGGGATCTTGTACCGTTCTTGCACCTTCTTCCAGATGGTCTCCTTTACTTCTTGCGGGACTTGTTTCCATGTGTGGTTGATGCAGCAATGTGATCTGGCCAGAGTCCCTAGCATACTACCGAACTCTGACCTGCTGCCCCCACCATACCTCCCATACTGGTCCCACAGAAGACTAATCTGATCCTCTTTCTGCAGTTTCAACCCACGGGTCGGACCTCTACCTCTGGGTCTCTGAGTAGCACTCGTAGAAGGTGCACTCATGGAAGGGCCAACAGCATCAGCGGCAGATGTGGATGGGAAACAGTAGCAGCGGCAGATGTGGATGGGGCAACAGCAGCAGCGGCAGATGTAGATGGGACCGGTACCATTCGCTGCTCATTTTCCTCCTCCTCACGACAAAATAAATCGAACTCTGCATCAGCCATGTCTGATCAGCCATGCCTGCAAGGATTGAAATACAATTTGAATTAAATTAAGCATTTCATAATGGTCATAAACAAGCAATAAATAAAAGAGTGGTAACTATGTTTGGTAGTTTGTCAAATATTATATGTATATATAAATCTTACCTCTGGTAGACGATTAGCCGATGCTAAGATGGTTGAGGTCGGAAGCCTAAATAAAGTCGTAGTCCTGATGCATAAATGAAAAACGACAACATTAGAATTCATCAAAAAATCAAGGTTAAATGCTAGCTAAACCGCGGAAAAAAATCGACAGCATCTCCCTATATTTCTAACGTCTCCAAATCAGTTTTATCAAAGTCAAATTTGCACGCACCATCTAGAACTAGTAACATACATAAACTTATCTTATTCTACTATATATGAAGTTTATTTATGACCTTCTCTGCAGTACTTCAGATTGAAGGACTGAAACTAGTCATTCTAGAACCATTAAAATACCGAAACTCATCTTATTCTTTCTGGTGGGTTATAACAATAGCATTGTTGATTCCTGTCACAGATTGTGAATCAAACAGAGAGCATCTGGCATAGCAGATTGAGCAGTTGAAAATGAGCTATTTTTAGGAATCGGTAATATACTTGAACTTACTTTCTTTCCTGTGGCAGTTTTAAGTAGTAGCATTTTTAAAACTACACTATTATTTATTAATTGTAATACTAAATGCTAAGAATAAATAAATACAGCAGTTTACAGTTTGCTTTGCAAAATTACCGTTACTAAGCACCGAAGTGGGCAAGTAGTGTAGAAATCAGCCCACGAACTAGGTTGCAATTAACTGTGAATCTGGGCACAAATATATGAACAAGGTTAGAACATTTGCCATTACACTCTCAGGATTCGATAGAAATGAGGTTAGAACTTGCAATCGAAATGCATGTATATGAACAAAGTTGGAAAAAAACGACAATCAATCGATCGCATACCCAATACGCGATAGAGAGGTCAACGGTGAGACCAGTGGTAGATGGGTGGTGACCGGCGGCGATGGGAGTGACAAAGGTGGTGGGAGCGACGGCGGCGATGGCTGTTAGCAAGGTGACGGGAGAGAGGAGGCGATTTCAGTGAGGAAGATAGCGCGAAAGAAGAGTTACTGTAAGTACAGTGTGCAGAGTAAACGGGCAAATGTTGTAGTTAAAAGGACTTTAGATTACGGTTACATGAAAACCGTAATGTAAAGTCACACTTTAAATGACGGTTCCTAAAGAACCGTAATCTAAAGTGTAACGAAATAAAAAAATAGAGCGAAAATTATTGGCCTATGCTGGGTTTCGAACTCAAGATCGATGGTGTTGACTCATGTACCCACGGCCATTAAGCCATGAGTCTTATTCGATCAAACATATGCAAAACATTAATATAAAGTTATTTTTAATCTAAAATACACTGATAAACGACGTCGTTAACTATAATTAGATTACGCGCGGCGTCGAAAAAATCAAATAACACGGGAAATTTGGCGTCAGGTGAAAACGGCGTCGTTGACCATCAGTCGGAGGTAGGCGCGCCTTTTTTAGGACGGACTTTAGCTGACGGTTATTAGTAAACCGTAATCTAAAGTCCGTTGACCGTAAAGCGCGCGTCAACACGGGACTTTATTACGGTTTCACTGATAACCGTCATCTAAAGTCCGTCCTAAAAAAGGCGCGCCTACCTCCGATCGATTATTGCTTACGGTTAATTCAATAAACGTCGTTAATTAACTCCGGCCTTCATATTAATTACGGTTTCTGTTGAAGCTGTGATTAAATCACCGTCATTAAAGGCTTCCGTTCCCAGTGCTTGCAAGTCCGGTCGCAAGGTCGGTCCATTCCAGTAGCTCACTTGACGGAAATTTTTCTGGCCGACCGAACTTGCATGTCGGTCGCAAGTTCGGTCGGTTCCAGTAGGTTACAGACGGGAGAATTTTTCTGGTCCGACCGAACTTGCAAGTCCGGTCGCAAGTTCGGTCCATTCCAGAAGCATTCCCGTCTTTGTAAATCTGGGCTCGACCGAACTTGCAAGTCCGGTCGCAAGTTCGGTCCGGCCAGTATTTACATTTTTACTTCTGTTTTCAGTTCTATACTTTACCCATTGTTTCTCCAATCTTCTTACATGTAATCCCACATGTTTAAACACTACCTAGGCCCTCCAAATTGCCTTAGTTCATCCACCAAATTCCTTACTCAATCCATCAATCAACTTACACAATTTCCTCACTTCCTTTCCACACTTACAACAGTTTTTCATCCTCCAATGCTACAGATTTTTGTTCCTACTTCCCCCATGCATATTCTCATCTCCTAATGCCATTTCCAAGCCTCCAATGTATTATCTTACCCTCCAATTCATTCCCAAGCCACTACAATATCTATACCCAAGTTCAACATTCTTGTCACCAATTCTTCCACAATTTCTTCCTAACTTCTCCAATGTATCTCTATACACTTTGTTACAGATTTTGGGTTCTTATTTCCTCCATTACTTCCTCAACTAATGCTACTCCTAGTATCCAAAATACATCCATTCACTTCCTAGTCACATCCCATTAACAAATCATACCCAAATCTGTTACAAGCTACTAGACGCTCCCATTATACTCTCCACATACACCTAGTCACTACCTAGGTTGTTTTCTCATCGTGAACACTTAAGTCCTCAAATTCCTAGATAAAATTTGACATAGTCTCCCCTATATTATTAACATTCTCCACATGGTTTCACTCACATTATTGATCCATACCACCTGTTCACAACCAATACCAATATACCCATTCTCATATACAAAATACATACTAAACAACCTTAAATTCCTGCACTCAACCTCTCATTCCCAAATCTGTTTTGACAAGTTTCCAATGTCTTTTAAGGTTTCAAAACATTGTATTCTCTTATGCACTACTCCACCAGTACACTACCATTTTACAATACCATTTTATACTTCCAAAATCTGTTACACAAACATACAAAACTACACAAGGACAAGTATATTTTACCTTGTTATTTCACAAGCTTTCCTCTCTTCCTCCTTCCTCTTTCCACCGGCTTTAGCTACTTCAACGATCTTACACTACAGCCCATATACATAACTTTTCAATACACCATTTTAATACACAATTTAACCCTAACCATTATGTACGTTCTAATGTAGGTTTTTAGGTTTAGAAATTATATTACCTTCCAAGGGTATGAGTAATGCTTGGAATAGCTCTAGAACAATATTCCAACTCCACCAATGAGGCCAAATCGGCTAGAAACACAAGGAGTAACAAGAGCTTAGTTAAATTTCGTTTGCCCACAAGGCTAGAAAAAGATGGAGTTTTGAGAATATTTTTTACCTCATAAGAACAAGGAGAAGAAGGTGGTTCTAATGGTGGTCTTGAAAACTCCAAATGCTCCATACCCATGGAGATGAAAGTTGTTGTTTTCGATTTTTGAAAGGATAGGAATGTAGCTCTTGATGAGAGGATTCCAATGGTGGTATTTTTATAATTTTTGGAGAATGTTTGATGGAGTAACAAGAGGAGAGAAGTTGATGTTTTTGTGGAGCTCTTCAATTCTCCATGGAAATCACATGGAATAAGAAAGGAAGGCAAAGAGAGAGTGGGGGGTGCCGGTTCACGTGAGAGAGGGAGTGAAATGGAGGAGAGAGAGAATAAAGGTGAGTGGGGGTTGCTTATTATTTTTGTTTGTTTGTAAATAAGAGAGTGAGTGTGTGAGAGAGTGTGAGAGGGGGAGCCCATCGATTAGTACAGCCCTCACACACACAATTTTTCACTTTTATTTTAAAAGTGGACACATAAGTTTGTGTTATTTATATTTCTATCACCCCACAACTTCTCGTTTTTGACAGTTTTTACTAATTCCTCGTTTTATTGATTTTATTGGTCCTAAAGCTTCACTAATATTTATTAATGATTATTTAGTTGACCAAAATTGTTACGAGTCTATTTGACCCGCTTAAAGACACGTTTTCCCGGTTACCTCGAAAAACGCTTTAAGGTTCGTTAGTGGTTTTAATCCGTTTTAAGGATCCGTTTTCTTCAGGAGTTGTTCCCATATATTATTTAGGTCTTGTTCAACCTTTAGAATCCCTATAATACTCTAACCGAGGTCTTATACCTCCTATGGTTATTTAACGCTTATTTAGCGTTTCCCTTTTAAAGCGTTTCTTTATTTCTTTTGGATTTATTTTTCCTTACTATTATTATTAGGTACCATTAGGTCCTTAAATACGTATTAGATTAGTTTAATCCCTATATTTAAGTTCGGGGTATTTCAATCTACCCCCCTTAAGAACTTTGTCCTCAAAGTTGTTCAAGGTTATAGGTTCACAATGCTTACTCACTCTTACGTGTCTAATACCCAAGCCATACCTTCTTCCTCTTACAATCCCAAATCTGTTGTCAAGGTTCCTACATACTATACCATACCATACCATACTAATGCACAATAATCACTCCAATCGACATTACTACCAACCATTCGGTTCCTCATTACCAACTTATACATACATACAATGTAAGGCTATTCCCAAAGCGATGCAATACACATACAATCCCGCAGGCACTCATGTCATCTAGACACAGGACTCCTCTATGTCCCGCTGCCCTTGGAATAATACAACGTAATATACTACTATCTTCTCCCGTACCAGCTTCCAACGCAGGCTTAGTCTCCAGTCTATGGAAAATCCTTCCCCATGGCTACATCGAAATCCTTCTAAAACATACAACTCCAGATTCCAATTTATGTTCATTACTTCTATCCTATGTGTGATTCTTGTGACCACTTGAGGGAGCTTCAAGAATCATTCGACCTTGATGTGATCAGCATCAGTGTTGAACTATCTTTCCACCTTAATTTGTGTTCGGTTTCCCTTGATCTGATCAGGATCAAGTTCGACTTCCCACATCAGGTTCAACCAAACAAATAATTTAATTGTTTTCATTTTTCTATCTTTTTATTCTTTCTAATCATGATTACGAATTCATACATCTCCAAGGGATGGAATCAATCCATCAATCATCCTCACTCTACTTCCCAAATGCTTTACTCCATGGTTCAATCCTGATGCTCATTTCATCAACCTTCACTACTTCCATCCATTACTCACCATCATCTCCTATATTCTAACTAAGGAATACTACACTTATATGATTTAGTTGACTTCAATTGTTTCAAATATTTTACTTACGATTCCACTACTCATAAACTTCATCCATCTACTATCCTCATTCATTTCGTACTACTTCTTCAAAGGTTACAATACTTGTGGAGCTCCGTCCACTACTCATTATTTTTCTTTTACTAATACCCTTACATTGGTGTTACAAGATGGGTATACTCCTCCTATGGTATTTGCATGTCTAATGCCTAATTACCATAATTACCATATGAATGAGTACTTATGTTTATTTAACATAGTATCAATCATTAATTTGGTTCTCATTTGTGCTATGCACATCATGGTTTATGTGTTTTATTCACAAAACTTACATTAAGCGGTTTTCACTCTACCCCCCTTAAAAGGGATTACGCCCACGTAATCTACCATATATTATTGTTAAACATTGGTTTAATCAGTTCGGGCAAACTGAAGCGTTTAGCTTCCCTACGGTATACTATAGAATATGCTCTGGTCAAAGGGTCTTAACCATACCAACGGTTTAGTCTTTGCACCAAGAGTTCCTATATGAGTTTATTTAACTCATCATTAATTCGGTTCTAGCCTATTAGGATTCAAGGCATTAATAGCCATTGTATTATACTCACTAGGTATATATCTCCTAGCTAGGGCCCACTACTTCTGCTGCGCGACCCTGATAGCTTGGTTACTTACCCTTCGTTTATCATTAATGTGCTATACATCACCTTCTCATCCGTCTATTATGGGAATAAGGTTTACTAAACAACTACGGTACTCTTTTACCGTGTTTGAACTCAACGAGTTAAGATTTATAACCAGCTCTCTGGTAATCACTGCACTGCTATTCGTGCTTCCACGATTATTCGTTAAGTTCCTCCGACTTATTGTCGGGCGAGGTTAAGTCACTACTTAGTTGTTGTACTTCCTCTGTTGTCAATAGCTTCTGAATTATGCCAGTTCTCCTGGTTCAGTACAAGTGTTCTTTACTTGTATGACCTTGCATTGATATGCGTCGGTCCTAGTGACTTTCTTAAGTCTCCTTTCACCTTTTATTCCATTGGAATTCACATCTGTGACTGTTAGTGTGTTTCGCACTCTTCGGGCTTCTTTTGGCCTTAGGCCGCACGGTTTGTTGCTAATCTTGCTTAATTGGCTTGTGCCATGTCTGTTGGTGAAAAGAAGGGTTTACTACGGTTTACATTCTCCATATCCCTAGCCATCCCATTAGATCATTAGTGCACAAGTGCAATACCAAAACACTCAGTCATACAGAGTGCAGAGGCGTAAACGCTTGACAGTAAGTCACTTAGTGATAGGAAAGAATTTCTGTGTGTCATCTCATACTTATACCCGTGTTATTGCTTAACTACTCCCTCATAGCGGTCGCCTGTTGCGCACCGTATTCTTACTCATTGTACAACATTGCTTTTACTGTTTCTGTTACTGTGGTAGTTCCTTTTTACTTAGTGACATTGTCATTGGCACCATTTCCTTATGGTGTAAATACACTAGGAGTTTCCTGTGTTTGTGTGTATGACGGTTGTCGTAGCATACGCTAATCTTATTATCTTCCCAATGTGGAGATGTCTTATTCCGCTTAGGTTTTATGTGTAGGTTAACTTACCTCACATTCTATCATCATTTGTGATACAATTTACCAAGTATTTGGTTGGCCAAGGATAAAGCAATCTACCGGTTTACAAGCTCTCTTGAGCGTTGGTCATTCGTGATGTGCAACGTGCACTCACATTGATTGTTTTTGACAATTACTGTCCTCCCAAAGCTGAGCATTGGTTTAGGCTCTGGCTGTGTAGTTTTGCTTGTATGTATATTACCAGGACATCCCATGAAACTTCAAGGGTTTTCTGGTCCCGTTCTCCAATTGAGGGTATTCTATCACTGACAAGTGAAATTTCTTGTTGAGGGGTAGTCTCCACTCATAGGTCTCATGACAAGGTTATCATATTGGTGTTTATACAACGGTTCACCACATGCTTGAGTGCATATGGAGTATGCTTACTCCTTAAGTCTTAATGGTTTGGAAATTTCATTTCCTTATCCCATCGTCCCTTGGCAATATCTATTGCGTGGTTTTATTGTTATAGTAGATGGAGGCCTTTTCTAAGGGTTCACATCATCACCGCATTAGTGGTCTTCGGTTACGAGGGGTACCTTCCCTTGGGTTTCTCGTGGTGTCCAGGTGTGGACTAGGCCAATGTTGGCATTATCATGATTCTCATGCCTCTGTGCTACCATTGCTACAGAAGGCATGGCGGTAATTAAGAACTCCGTCAACTGTATACTAGGCTGATGCTCTAGTGACAGTGACATTGAGTTGGCCATTACTCCAAGCCACTCAGGATGTTGGGTTTGAGTTTATGGTCCAGTTGTTGATTTCTTGTCGTATGAGGCAATATTTCTTGCAAGTCTTGTTAGTAATTGTTTGGGTTTTGCAACCGTTTAAGGTTACACAACGCATCGGGTTTATGGCTTTAGAGCCATATTGCTGCAAGCTATGCTCTTTGCAAGCTGCTTATACAAGTTTCCACTCCATGTATACCGTCATAGGTTGGAGGTATTATTGGGCTCCATGGTAAGTCGTGGCATCACGCTTCCGTTCATAGGAGACCCTTCAGGCAATCTGGTGTTAATAGGTGCCTCTCAGTATTTTAGGGCATTTCCTGTTAAGTGAAATCCCTTCGGTGTCCTAACCGAGTGTTCGTTTTAGCTCCCGTGCTCATATCATTATGCTTGTTCAACTGTTGTTAACGCAGACACCCTTCAAGGATCGCTCCTGGGTGCTGGTAGTTATGCCGTTACATCCGGCTAATGTTTATGATATGTTGTCCACTGTACCGTCTTGTGGTATTGTACTTGAGTTGTCCCTTTTTGGGTCATGACGTCTCCCGTCCTTGGGTAGACTGTTTATACTTGTTCCTAGTACTTGAGACTAGGTTTGAATATCCTCTCCGATTATGGATTGTGCTTCGTAGTAATTTTGTGATTGCTCTTGGGAATTCCGCCCCGTTTGTTGAGTATTGTTAGGTTCACGTTAGGCATTCACCTTAATGTGTTTAGGCTGGGCATTCCGTCCAGCTGTCAGGTAATTGCTTGGATTATTGAGACATATCCAATGTCTATACTTATTAGTCTGTGCTTTTTGCACTTCCTAGTTCTTATTCCTCACCTTCAGATGGATTCTCTGAGTTCCTTGATACTTGATCGTCTGAGGTGTCCAGTTGTTCTGGTTTGAACTCCCTCATGGTCCGTAGAACGGAGTTGACTACTTCCCGTGTGTCGCACACTACATGTATACATATGTGGGGTACCATATTGACACGTTACCACTTACCCAACTATATGTCGGGCCCGCAAGCTCCTCCGGAGTGCGGTTGTCCCACATCCCGTAACGGGTACACTCGTAGTGTTCGTCACACGCCTAGGTGAAGTATTCTGTTGTCAACTCCTCTTGTATCATGGCATGATACTCACCGTAATTCTGCTGGTTTGGTTTTAAAATCCAAGGTTTAAAAAAAGGTTGTGGTTTGAAAGAGAAATTTTGGGTTTTAAAAACAATGGTTCGGTGCTAAAAAGAAGTCTCTCATGGCATAGCCATGTTTGAGGTCTTGACCAAGTCTAGCCTCTCGCTGACTGGTATGTTCTAAATACAGTGGTCGGGCCGTTAGGCCTTTCCAAGGTTCCATTCCTTCAGTTTCAAGATTTGTGATCCCATAGTTGCTTCGTTGTAGTCACGGTACATTACTATGTACCTGTGGTGTGTTAGTGCTCCTTCACCTATTCACGTCCTTACTGCACTTGCCATGGCAAGTGCGTGGTACTGGTGGTTTTTGAGTAATCCTATACCGATCACGGTATGGTTTCCACTCGCATTTGATAGTCTTATTGACTCTTCCCTTGATCTTATTGATCTACAATTGGTATACTCGCTCCTTTAGGTAGCTTCTTGGTGGTCTAGACATGGCTGTCGTAGATCTGGGTACTTCTCCACTCCTTGGAGGTTCCCGTTCTATTTGGTTTAGTGTCGTTCCTTGTGGCTCGTTCCCACACATTTGTGGTGGTTACTGAGCCTTCCTCGTTAGGTACTACGCTTGTAGTCCTATTGGATTGTATCTCCTGGCTGTTCTTGCAGTTGTCTGAGCTATACTGGCCAGGTATTGCAACCTTAATGGCGTCGTAGTTTTGGAGTTAACCGCTTCCGACTATGTCCTTAGTCAGCTAGCATACCGTTGGTGGCATTATTCAGTATTACTATCCCGTAGACTTGTCTCGGGTTTCGTTACTGCTCCCTTTTTCATGCTGTTGCACGTTAGTGCTTCTGTCCTGCTGTTGGGTTTAGCTAGGTTCTGCGACTGCTAAGCATGTCGCCCCATGCTGTTGTAAGTTGCAGCCTCCTCGTGGTTGGAGAGCTCATCCTACCGCTATTAAGTGCGGTGTTGTTGTTCAACCGGGATCCATCTCCGGGTCTTCCATTTCTTGGAATCTACTATATGTCAGGTTCTTTCCTCTTGTAGGAATATCTCATTACTGCCAGATCGGGTTTTCCCGAGTATGAGAGGACTTTCCTTCTCTCTGGCGTACTTTCCAAGTTATACCAAGGGATTTGTGGAGGGCGGGTCTGGTATTGTAGGTATCCGGTGCTCACCGGGAGTTCCTTACTAGCATCTCTCTAATGCTATCACTCAGCCCTTAGCCCTAAGCTTCTAATTCCTAACTCGGTGTTTCCTAAACTCGGTATACTCCAGTCATCAGAGCGATACTTCGCTCTGATACCACTTTTTGTAACACCCCTACCATTAATACATACTTACCGTCCAATATCCTTACACGTCAGATACACACAGCGGATACTTACTTACATACAATGGGTGATACAATGCCGTTAACCACCCACGTGGCTAACAAGGCTACTACTACTGCTTACAGCATCGGTCTGATGGACCGGAATCCCGAGTACTACACATCTATAATAAATACTCCATTCATCAATCAAATACAACAATGCTCCATTCAATACTTACTCCTCCTCAATCCATACAATACAATATACTTCACCGAGTCTACTAGGATCCTTATTCATTTATAATGTCTCTTCCAAGTTCATGCATACTCTCTAAGAGTCTACATCTACCCATTTTCTCACAACTACTTACTTCTATGTACAAGGGTGTGCCTTCGGTCTCTTCCTTGACCATATTCGCTTCGGGTACCTGCACACTAAAAATGGTCCCCCGAAGGGGTCAGCTTTCGCCGAGCATGATAACCGCATACCCCGCGTACTAGTGAGGGTACGTGAAATACCCCAAACTAATTAAACATGGATTAAATATTTAATCACATTAGTTAAGGCCTAAACATGCCTTAAAATTCAACTGAGAACAACAGTGGTCAACACAAAACAAGATGTTGCACCCTTTGACTGTTAAGGGTAAATAAATACCCAAATGAACTTCTTAGGACCTAAAATTTGTCCTAAGTTTACTAACATAATATTAAACATATTATAATTGTTGGACAACACTCCATCACAAAGAACAAGCACTTTCATGCTTCAAGGTCAAATAGAGCAAAAAGGTGCTCTAAGAAACCTTAAAAACCTAATGACCTCTAAATGATAAAAAAATTGGACACCATGATCAAATATCATGTAAGGAACACAGCAAAACCGTTGTCAAAGAAAACAGAGCTCAAAACACCTGGCGACACAAAATGTGCACTAAAACTCCTTAAAGCACGTTTTTGTGTAATCGCCTTCTAAATTGGTTTTAAATGGGCTAAAAGGTTATAAATACCTTTAAATATAATAAAATATCATATTATATGATATTACGAATTTAATTCCAAGAATTTACGAATTTTACAATTTAATATTAAAATATAATTAAAACCCTAAAGTGGGGCCCGTTGGGTCAACATTGACTAAGTTGGTCAATGTGACCATTGACCACGAAATGGACTACATAAAATCAGATAATTAAGTCTCTTAACAGACCAAGAGACAAATCCCATGTGACAATTAAAATAGTCCTTTACTTTTGCATAAAATAACAAAAAAGACATACTTTACCTTATAAAACAAAAAAGGTGGGCTCCACTTACCTTACCCATGTGAGCCAGCCGATTTGGAGCCTCCATTTGCTCCTCTTTTCCCCTTGTTACACGGTGCTCCAAGCTGGTACAAGACAAGAAGAGATGGGTCATCTTTCATTAATTGCTTAAAGTAACATTTAAGCTCCATTATTCATTCAAATTGGAATCAATTATGTAAAAATAATTCACCAACTTCCTCAATGTAGGCCGGCTGCCCCCTTGTCTTGTCTCCACCGAATTTCCAACATCAATCAAGACTTGATGAGTCACCAAGTCACTTAAATCATTAAAAATGCAAAAATGTGCTTTAAGGCAATATTAGGTCATCCTCCTCATTCTTCCTCTTCAGCCGAGTTTGCTCTGTCCATGAGCTCTCTTTGGCTCCCCTTCAACCGTAGGTAAGTGTGCTAACTCCATTGGAGAGAGCTCAAGCTCTAGGTAAGCTCTTAAGGCATAAAAATGCCCATTTTCTTCATCTTTCTTTCCTTTTTCGATTGATCTAGACTCCAACCTTTTCTATACATCTATGTAGAGTGTTTGGGGAAAGGAAGTGTTAGTTTCGGCCATAACCCTCCTCTGGGATGACCTGGACCACGTCCTGACATCTGAACAAGTGTGGATTACATTAGATGTCGTGATACTATGACCTCATGGTCTTCATTCAAACAATGGTATCGTCTTTGCAGACGTTAGTGGTATCCGTTATTGCTAACTGTAGTTCCTAGTTAGGTTTCTAAATATCCGTCTTAAGACGGTTGAAATCCTAACTCGGTAATCACTACTCTTAAGATTCTTATCATCAGAGCGAGACTACGCTCTGATACCACTTTTTGTAACACCCCAACCGCTAATCCTTCCATTATCCTCTAATCATTCCCATACTTACCCTTCTCGCAGCGGAATACTTACTTACTCCCGGCGGGTGATACAACGCCGTTAACCCTCCAAGGTTAACAAGGCTACTATTACTTACCGTTTCGGTCTGATGATTAGAATGAAATACATACATACTACTTACTTTACAATACCAAATACTTAGCTTACATTTGATTACGAGTATCCAAGTTATACGAATTACAATCCAGTGCTACTTCCCAAAAATTAAGAGTTATACATTCTCTCCTTACTATCCAATCATGAATTCATTATCCAAAAAGGTGTACCACATGGTACACCGGCTACACAAAAGGCCTTAGCCGTGTACAACTCAGTACACCGTTTCAATCCTACTATCTACCAAAAGTATCACATTCCGTCCTTACCCTTCCGTCACGCCTCGCGGGTACCTGTGGAGTAAAAACATTCCCCCTAGGGGGTCAGCTTACGCTGCATATGATAAAACGCGCATATGATAACCATACCCGCGTACTAGCGAGGGTACGCCAACTATTTGGTCGAGTACATGCGGTTCGTTTCATTCATACATACATACATGCTTATTACAATACAATTCAATATATTCATTTCACCAAGCATACATACATACAATACATACAAGAAGTACAATGCAAGTCATCCGTTCGTACTTACCATACTCACCGCATTACGGAGATACAATTCTCCATTACATACAAAGGTCTTGTTAGCCTTATTACACGCCCGGGTTAATCGGGTGACTTACAATAGTCAAGACCAATACAATACATACTTACTTCTTACATACTTTACTTCCAGTTAAGTCGGTATGACCTCCGGGCAGGGATTACTACATCCCACCACCGGGCTTTAGGGTGGCCCACTAATCCAGGATGCTACCCATTCAAGGGATTTGGTCCAAGGAAAAGATTATAGCCAGGATTCGGATTCAAACTCTTGTGTCTCCTTATCCTCACGCGTGGCCGAAACTATATCGGGCTTCTACTCATTCCATTATACTCATTACTCATGTTAGGAGTTAGATGGTTAGGAATTAGTAGAAGTCCATACTTACTTTCCATACATCCATACAATACACAAGTATTCATACTCATACATACACTTCATTCTCATTCATTCATTTCATGAATTATACAAACCAGATGTTCAAAGCATACAACAAGAACAATATAGTTCAAACACAATTAAGTGCAATATAAGTCCGATTCATGCATTTATCTTATTGGTGATCACATAAGCACACAAATCGGGGTAACCAAGTTAGGATACAGGGCATGAAGAAATCACACCGTTCACCGTCGTAGGGTACTACCGGTTCCCTTGGAGATCAACTATTTGATTCCTATACATACATGAAGTAGTATGATCAATGATCCATTATTGATCTAACTTACTCCTTCATTGATACTTTCAATGTATACTTACTACTCTATTTTTTCTTACTTGGTTATAAAACCATCCTTTCTTTACTACTTTAAACTTGCTTTCTTACACATTTACTTACTTTCTTACTGTTATTACTTCATTAATGGTGTGTTACTACTTATATATGCATATGTGTACACAGGCATATATATGTATATATGATTACTATAATCATATAATTAAACATTTTTTTCTTTTTTTTTTTTGACTCGACCGGACTTGCGACCGACCTTGCAAGTCCGGTCCATTCCAGTAGACTACATCGTGTAAAATTCCTGGGCCGACCGACCTTGCAAGTCCGGTCCCAAGGTCGGTCCATTCTAGTAGGTTTTGTATTTGAAAATTTTAGCCCGACCGACCTTGCAAGTCCGGTCGCAAGGTCGGTCCATTCCAGTAGCTTGCATTACCGAAATTTTTCTGGCCGACCGAACTTGCAAGTCCGGTCGCAAGTTCGGTCCATTCCAGAAGCTTTCATCTGCGAAATTTTTCTGGCCGACCGAACTTGCAAGTCCGGTCGCAAGTTCGGTCCATTCCAGAAGGTTTCAGAGGAGAATTTTCTAGTCCGACCGAACTTGCATGTCCGGTCGCAAGTCCGGTCGATTCCAGAAGGTTTTCCGTCTTTGTAAACCTGGGCTCGACCGAACTTGCAAGTCCGGTCCGGCCCAGTAATTCAGTTTTAAATTCTGTTTTCAGTTGCATTCTTTACTCATTGTTTCTCCAATCTTTACTAATACTTTCCCATATGATTTAGCAATAATTAAGCCCTCTAAATCACCCTAATTCATACACCAAACTTGCTACTCAAACCTTACATTCCCATACACATTTTCCTCATTTCATTGCAACACTTATACTAGCTTTCTTCACACTAATGCTACAGATTTTTATTCCTTCCTATGCTACAGATTTTCACCTTAGCCCTTATACTCAATACTCCCTCAACTAATGCTACTCTTAGCATCTTAAATACATTACTCTCAACCTAGTTCCATCCCATTACAAACTCATACTAAAATCTGTTACAAGCTACTAAACTTCCCTTTTAAAACTCTCCAAATGCTTCCTCTTCTTAAACAACTTAAGTCTTCTCATTTCTACACAAAATTTGACATGGTCTCCCCTATATTTCTAACATTCTCCACACACTATTTCAACTCACAAGTTCACATTCTCACAACCTGCTTATACAATACCTTATTCCCACAATCCAACACTACTACAACACATAAAATTCCTGCACACATACACATTCACTACCCAATGTTTTCCCAAGTTTTAAACATCATTTAAAAGGCTTCAAAACTGTTACATTCTCTTCTCCATTATATTACCACATTACTACTACTCATTACTCAAATACATTACTTGTTTTTGATACTCAAAAACTGTTACAACCCAATATACAAAACTAACTCAAGGTAAGGGTATTTACCTTGTCTTATTAGTTTTCTTTCTTTCCTTTCCTCTTCTTCTTTTCTTCTCCTTTGTTCTTGGTCCCAACAGGGTTCCCACACACACAAAGTGCTACAGCACATAACACATACACCATACCATTTAGCATTCATTTTATACTAACCCTAGAATTTAAATTTTAGGGTTTAGAAAAGAGTATTACCTTCCAATGAATGGATGAAGTTCTTGACTAACAAGAGAACAATATTCCAAGCCCACAAGGGAAGAAAATCGGCTGGAGCAAGAAGGAACAAGGAGTTCAAAATCCAAAAATTCTTATAATGCAAACAAGGGCTAGAAATGGTGGATTTTCGAAATTCTTTTTACCTCAAAGACAAGGAGGTGAAGGTGCTTCTAATGGTGGACTTGAATCTTCAAATGGAGAATACCCACCGAAATGAAAGTGGTCGTTTTCGATTTTTGAAAGGATGAAGATGTTCTCCTTTGTAAGGGGATTCTAGTGGTATGGTTTTTATGATTTTTGGACAAGGTTTGAGCCTTCAAAATTGAGAGAGAAGGAGAGGGCTGGTTTGGGTTGTCCAAATCGCCATTGTCATCGTTCAAGGAGGAAGAGAGAGAATAGGGAGGTGAGAGAAATCGAGAGAGAGAGGGATGGGTAGAGGAGAGAGTGTTTTATTTGCCTTTTTACTTATTTCTTTTGTCCTCTTGTTATTAAAGACAAATAAAGAAGAGAAATTAAGAGAGGAGGTGCTCATTTAATCGGCCCACATATGCACACACACTCTCATTTTTATTTTTATTTGCAAAGTGGACACACTAAGTTTGGTTAATTGTATTTTCACCCCACAACTTACCGGTTGTTACAGTTTTCACTAACCGGTACCCGTTTTCCGGAATTTTCTCGTTTAATTACTTTTATTGGTTCTAAAGCTCCACTAATATTTATTAAAGACTATTTAGTTGACCAAAATTATTACGAGTCTATTTGACCCGCTTAAAGTCACGTTTTCCCGGTTTCCTCGAAAAACGCGCTTCAAGGTTCGTTTATGCTTTTAACCCATTTTAAAGGTCCGTTTTCTTCGGGATTTGTTCCCTCGTATTTATTTTAGTGTAATTAAGCTTTTAAAAATATAATTAGCCTAATTAATCACTGTTTTTAATTACGGGGTATTTCAAAAACTATAGGAATAAATTAAAGGGAATAAAAATATATATCAAATGATATTAGAATGTGGTATAACATTACATAATGTTATGTGGTCAAAACGGAATTTAAATAAGTTAAGGGCTATACCGAGTTAACAAGAGTTTGGAAAATGAATTTTAGACTAAGGTCTATAGTGTTATAAATGTTATAGCAATTTTATGGTTTAGATGGAATTAATATAAGGAAGGGTATTCACATAAAATAATGTGACAAACTATAAATAAATGGGATTTATAAATTAAGGTATTTATTGAATAAACCTTAGGAGTTGTAATTATACAACATAAAATGTTACTCATATTAGGATAATAATCTTAATATAAGTTGTACAATACAATACAACTAATGGGAATAATCATCTAACATAAGATGATAAAATGTAACATATGATATAAGAGTTTATTAAACTCATGGGAATTACCTACGTGATAAATATATACATACACAAGGATAATGTATATAAGGTGGATATATGTTTTGGTTGGAAACCATATGATTTAATGGTGGTGGTTATTTAAAAAAAAATATATAGTTATGAACTATAAGTTATGAGTTTTGGATACAATACAAAAAGTAATGAGGTACTACAATCATGCATGAATACATGCAACTATAGGATATGTACCTAAGCTAGACGGTGGACAAGATTAAAAAGAAATACAACGAATTAAACTTAACAATTGAAATGTTATGACGTACGCGTTTAAGTAACAAAACCGACTGTTTTAGAGAAACCCGTAACGAACAACTGTAGAAAACAGGGGTGAACCGTCGGGGTTACTATTATTCGGAAATACCGGATGTAGTTAGTCATGGAGACTGACTTATAGTTTATTACCGTTTAGATTGTACTTCTGACAAGACGCTCGACGAGCTAGCGGATACACGGAGCATAGGATCTTGCTGATTCATACTCCACCGTAATACAATCAGGGTGAACGGTATGTAAAGGGGTTTGATCCGAGTTGTCCTAAGGTTGCTCCTTGGGCTCGGATTTGGTTGATATAACTTGTATGTTGTTATGTGTCTCTGATTGTCCCTGAGGGCTTCCTCAGTTCAGACATCTGTGTGATCTGTGATAAGATTGTTTGTCTGAATGTGATAATTAATATGCATGAACTGTATATTTATAGCTGCTTATTATGTACTGTTGTTGAGTTAACAGTATTGGTTCATATATATGAACCTATATATATAAAACGAACTAGCGGCTATGGTGCTATCTTATATGAAATATAAGGAACATAAGTAAAACGTTGTAGCACTATGATAATAACATATACATATTATCTGAGACTTTTATACGGAGCATTGGCCTTTCTATACGCCGCTCTCGTATCTAACACTGGATCCCGAGTTTACAGACTCCGGATTGGACTAATGACCTTAGTCTGCTGTGTTAGAAAATTTGGTAATGCGATGCGATGGTATAATTAATTAATTAATGGAATGGAAGTAAAGCCAAGAGGATGTGGCTCTTGGTGCGCGCTGTGATCACAAAAACGATACCAGGATGTCCGCGTACGGGTCTGTAAGTATCAAGAAAATTTCCCGTGAGCTAGAATGGCTCGTTGGTCGGAGACTCTACCGTTGGAGTGCCTACTGCCGTGGGTGACCCGCCATAATATATGGGTAACTAGAGACATGTCGTTTTAACGAGACATTGTCACTAGGTATAACTGAACAACTAAAACAATTGAGACTTATACAGTGGCGAACAATACCATGGACGAGACTAAATACTTGTTTATTATTCTCGTTGTTTCGCTTTGTTGTTCATTGGTTATACTTATGGTTATTTTATTGTGTGTTAATGGTTGGGTGGAGCCTACAAGGCCAAGGTAAATTAAATATGAACACTGTACGCTACGGCGAATGTACATTGTAAATTATATTGTTATTGTTCGATACGTTCGATATATAGTTGTGGATTGTGTTATTAATTGATTGTGGATTGGATGGATAGTTGAATATCTACGAATATTTGGATGGATGAATATGTATATTATACATGTTTATTTCAGTATTGTAATAACTGTAAAATGGTAAAGCATGAAACCGACCTAATAATAAGATGGTTAAATTGACAAGTGACCATTAGGGTCCAGGCCCGGCATACTCAGCGTCTATCGCTGATACTACACCATTTCAGGTTGTTGATCATTGTCGGAGCTGAAGAGCAGGAACAGGGTAATTGGAGATGTTGTATAGTAATGAAGATGGTGTATGGTCTTATGGTAAGGTTATGTATTTTTCAGGATTGGGTAGACGCTCACTGGTCGAAGTTTATGGATTATGGATTTAGTATGATGTATAGGAATTTCTCGTTATCACTGTGGTTAGCAGTTTATTTGTATTGGAAGTTGGATGTAGTTTGGCTGCGTTGCTCGCATGGGCGAGTAACAGCCGGTGACACCCGAGTGAGTTTTGTAATTGTTATTTATTTTTCCGCTGCGAGACGTTTTATTTATTGCTACGTGAGGGATTATTTTGTGATTATGGAGAGGGGTGTTACAAAAGTGGTATCAGAGCGGAGTACCGCTCTGATGACGAGATAATAGGTTAAGACAGTGAGCTTAGGACTTGAGAAATTATGAGAAACATTTGGGAAGTATGAGACAATACGTCTTAGAAAGAATTGTGTCTAGTAAACGCAAATTGCGTGACATAGTAGCCTTAAGGCAACTTAATATCTATTGGTTGTGTACGGTAATTTACCGAGTATTTATGTGACATACTGTACTACAGATGTCTGGTGGAACTAAAGGGCGTGGTACTGGTAGAGGTGGAGGCGGTGACCCCGACATTCCAGGAGTTGCAGAGACGGTTGCAGCCGTTCTTGCACAGCTGGGTACTCAGATAGGAGGAGCACCAGCCCACCGCCACAGCCCAGGGAAACGAACTGGCTGAAGTCAGTTAGCGAGACCCGACCACCTACATATTCTGGAGAACCAGACCCCGTAGCTTTGGAGCGTTACATTGTTGAACATGAGAAAGCATACGAAGCCTTACAGGTACCTGACGACAAGAAGGTCGCCATTGCTGCCTTCCATCTGAAGGATGCAGCCAGTACCTGGTGAAGATTGGTCAAGGACCATCACCTGGCTACGCCCGACTTTTCATGGGCTGCCTTTGTTGAATTACTAAGAGGGAAGTACTACCCGGCGCATCTCAAGCAGAAGAAGCGCCATGAGTCAGAGACACTGACCCAAGGAGGTCTGACCGTGGATGAGTATTACGCTCGATTCATTGGTTCGCTGGAATCCATTCCCGGGTGGATTACTCAGAGACCGTGAAGGTCGAGAAGTTCCGGGGAGGACTATTATTTCACATTCAGATGGCGATGGGTGCTACCCTTACACTACCATCCAAGCACTAACATGAAAGCCATAAAATTCTTTACTTACTACATTACCAATTAACTTTGTGAGAACTCACCAAGGAGATTCCAGGAGTGTTATGAGGCTGCCTCGAGGACGGAGCTAATGCTCCAGACTCGGGAAGAGACTCTCGGGGCCAAGAAAAGGAAGAACCCTGAGGGAGAGTCTGAGGGTGGAGGAGCATCTCCAGGCGAAAGCCAAAAGAAGGGAAAGTAAGGACTTATTCCATTTCAGATTATTTATCATATTAAATACCTTAGGAATGCTGACCCGAAACCTTAAATAGGAAATTCTTTCCAAAGAAAGGGTAGCAGGGTCACCAGGGAGCAAAGGGAAAGAGCCCGTCCTTTGGTTGACCGGCCCAGCACCTTCTAAGGGTGAGAACACCTACCTCTTAAATTGAATTGTGACCTTAACCTTTAAATCATCAGATTGTAACTTAAACTTAATTACTACCATTAGGCACCAGACATCCCCAGCACCATTTTTACTGTAAGGGTTGTGGGAAAGACCATCCTGGGGTCGATTGCGAAGGCCGCAAAGTTGTCTGTCGGTGCTGCAAAAAAGAGGGCCATAGGGAATTCGAGTGCTGGTTGAACCCTTTGAGCCGTAACTACAGGCCACCAAAGAATACCCAGAAGACCTCAGTTGGAGGATCTGGAGTACCACGAGGCGGTCAGGATGGCCAGACATCTACAGATGCTGGAGCCTGGAGAGGCAAGGGAGTAGGTAGGGCATGAGTACCCTGAACTCCATGAGACCGCTAGTGGAAAGACTTTTACTTACTATGTATTGTACTTACCTTGGATGTTAAACCAACTTATGTTATAAGTATGTGGGAGTGTGTCATTAACCACTTGCCTTCTTGTGTATTACCTTTGAGATTATGTGAACTCGATGCGAGTGACCTTGGAAACCTTGACGGATTAAATATATGAACAGGATGTTAAAGCTTACATTATCATGTAGCCATACTCGACGACGCAGAGTCAAAGATACCAATAACTGTTGAACCAGAATTTCCACCTGCATGGCGCACTTGCTACTGCAAGCGCTATGACAAGAAAACCACTGAAATTTCCATCTGCCTTGCGCACTTGACAGAGCAAGTGCAGCAACAGCAACAGCAACTGCAAATGCAACTGCAATAACTACTACTTTTAGTCTTTTATTATATGTAAAAAAAATGTTTTTCAAACGTTTTCATACAAACCCTGAGAATAGAAACCTATGCGACTGCGGAAGGACCGTTAGTCCAACCACTGCAACTGGAGAAACTATACAACCACTGTGATTGTAAACCAAACCAGTTTAAACATTTGGGAACTTTCAGACATGGCTTATTAGCCAAATACCATCAGTGTATACCCGCATTTGATGCTAGTCACTACTAGTGATGAATGTTGAGTCCTTATGGACAAGCATACCCTTTGTGGATGCACCACCGTCAGTGAGGATGGTTGGGGAGTGAAGAGCCAAGTTGCTCAAGCTATTACGCAATCTACAATGCATCCAATTACATGGATGAGGGGACGAATATGAATTATGGATGAGATATGATCAGAAAAAAAAAACAGGGAGAAAAAGGAAAATGTGTTGTACTCAATGAGATCAAAAAAAAAGGAGAAACAAGTTTGCTAATATAGCACGGATTTTACTTACACCGAGTTGAATAATACCAGTCTATGGCACAAATTACCACGGATGCCACCAGGGCAATAGCACTTATTACCAGATAACCGATACCATGAACTATTAAACAAAAAAAAAGGGGAAGAAGAAGAGAAAAGAAAACAGGATATCCATCAAAGGGAGTTTGACAACAGAATACTTCACAACAACCGTGTGACAGACATTACCAGTTTACTAAACGAGACATGGGACGACCGCACTCCGTTAGGAGCATGTGGGCCTGACAGACTTATTTATGAGTTAGTCGGGTAAGTAGTAATGTATTAGTACGGTACCCCATGCAAGTAGACAAGTAGTGTTGGGAACACGAGAAGTAGTCAAATCCATACTACGGACAGTAAGACGGATTACCTCGAAGATGGACGAGAAGAGCCGCAGTTAAACCAACGGCTAAAGAAATCGAGAACCTTCAAAAAATAAACAGTAGACAGTATACAGTGAAGGCAGGGAAACAGTTCAAGGACAGGAACCCAAAAAAAAAATAGGAAAACCCATTATGGATGAATAATATGTAGAATCCTCATAAGGATCAAGTAAATTTTTGTAATCCAGAGGAAATCTACCAGATGATATGGATATAAACGCGTGACTACGCAAGGAGAAAAGATAAAGCTATATGATAGCAGAAACCTTGCTCAAGGAACAGTGGATTCGGAATGTACCACTCACAGGATAATTCGCACATCTTTTCTATTTGCCTCATTGGATATTAGCTGTTGAGCGTTTACGCCTCTGCACTCTGTATGACTGAGTGTTTTGGTATTGCACTCGTGCAGTTATTAATCTAATGGGAATGCAGAAAGATAAAGTGGATATCAACAAGAGTGTGTAAAAAAAAAGAAAAAAAAAAGAAGAACTACAACAGTGTGTTACTCCGGAACAAAACCACCAGGAGACATGGATGACAAACATCATCTCTGTGGACATGAAGGCTGGTACGTCTTAGTATTACAAAGACAAGTGCAAAGAGCACTAAGTACTAACAGTAGCCAATGTCATATTACACCTCAAGCTGAACATCAGTGAGAGAAGACACACGTATGTATGCTAGTGATCCTAACAAGTGGATTCACAAAAAAAAAGGGCAAATTGAGCCTATATTCATGGGTCTGCACCTCATACGGAGCGAGTGGGCCCATAAGAACGAACTTAGAGAGAGCACAAATAGTTAGTGCCTCACCCTTTATGCATTGTGGAGCCCAGAAGGGCTAGAGTCATACCCGTCTCTCTGATATGAGGATAACCCACGAGTTGGTGAACCCTTTGAGAGCCAAGTATCCAGCGCTCCTTATTGAGCGGCTGTTGTATACTTGTGGGGTACGGGGGCGTAACCCTTTTTAAGGGGGGTAGAGCCTCTTGGATGTGCACTTGTGTGCACTAAGTTTTGTTTGTTTCGTATGCATTGCATACAAAGAATTGGTGGTGTGCGGGGCATACGAGGTTTGTTTGTTTAGTATGCATGGCATACAGTGAATTGTTTCGTATGCATGGCATACAGTGAATTGATTTTGTTGGTTATGTTTGGTACGCGGGGCGTGTTTGTTTGTTTATTTGATGCGTTATGTGCACTGGTATGTATGTACTCACGAGATACTTGTTTGAATGTTGTGTTTACACCAGGTGTGTAACACTTTTTCTTATGCTATTTGTGGTATGTATTCATATTGCTCTATAGAATGATTACATATGGTATCGCCTAGATACGAAATGAATCATTAGATATGGAATGTGGAACGATGGTATGTTATGGACACCTTAGGAAGGTTGTCAGGGTTGGTAGAACTGATAGGAAATAATGGTGCTGGTGGATCACCTATATCCATATGTGATTGAACTAACGCCACAACGTGATGGCTATGTGCTGTATAAGCACAATACGATGTGTGTAAATGATATATCGCATAGATATACATTATGGGAATAATGGGTAGTTATACATTTATATACTTACCTATTTGATTAAGAGACTTCGGGACGAAGTCTTTTTAAGGGGGGTAGATTGAAATACCCCAAACTTATTAAACATGTATTAAATATTTAATCACATTAATTAAGGCCTAAACATGCCTTAAAAGTCAACTGAGAACAACAGTGGTTAACACAAAACAAGATGTTGCACCCTTTGACTATTAAGGGTAAATAAATACCCAAATGAACTTCTTAGGACCTAAAAATTTGTCCTAAGTTTACTAACATAATATTAAACATATTATAATTGTTGGACAACACTCCAACACAAAGAACAAGCACTTTCATGCTTCAAGGTCAAATAGAGCAAAAAGGAGCTCTAAGAAACCTTAAAAACCTAATGACCTCTAAATGATAAAAAAATTGGGACACCATGATCAAATATCATGTAAGGAACACAACAAAACCGTTGTCAAAGAAAACAGAGCTCAGAAACACCTGGCGACACAAAATGTGCACTAAAACTCCTTAAAGCACGTTTTTGTGTAATCGCCTTCTAAATTGGTTTTAAATGGGCTAAAAGGTTATAAATACCTTTAAATATAATAAAATATCATATTATATGATATTAGGAATTTAATTCCAAGAATTTACGAATTTTACAAATTTAATATTAAAATATTAATAAAACCCTAAAGTGGGGCCCGTTTGGGTCAACATTGACTAAGTTGGTCAATGTTGACCATTGACCACGAAATGGACTACATAAAATCAGATAATTAAGTCTCTTAACAGACCAAGAGACAAGTCCCATGTGACAATTAAATATAGTCCTTTACTTTTGCATAAAATAACAAAAAAGACATACTTTACCTTATAAAACAAAAAAGGTGGGCTCCACTTACCTTACCCATGTGAGCCAGCCAATTTGGAGCCTCCATTTGCTCCTCTTTTCCCCTTGTTACACGGTGCTCCAAGCTGGTACAAGACAAGAAGAGATGAGTCATCTTTCATTAATTGCTTAAAGTAACATTTAAGCTCCATTATTCATTCAAATTGGAATCAAATATGTACAAATAATTCACCCACTTCCTCAATGTAGGCCAGCTGCCCCCTTGTCTTGTCTCCACCGAATTTCCAACATCAATCAAGACTTGATGAGTCACCAAGTCACTTAAATCATTAAAAAATGCAAATATGTGCTTTAAGGCAATATTAGGTCATCCTCCTTCATTCTTCCTCTTCAGCCGAGTTTTCTCTGTCAATGAGCTCTCTTTGGCTCCCCTTCAACCGTAGGTAAGTGTGCTAACTCCATTGGAGAGAGCTCAAGCTCTAGGTAAGCTCTTAAGGCATAAAAATGCCCATTTTCTTCATCTTTCTTTCCTTTTTCGATTGATCTAGACTCCAACCTTTTCTATTCATCTATGTAGAGTGTTTTGGAGGTTAAAGGAAAGTGTTAGTTTCGGCCATAACCAGATTTAAGGAGGAAAGTTCAAGTCTTGACCATTTAAGGTAAAAATGTGCTTTAAGCTCATATCTTTTGATTCCCTTCAAATTCGGCTGTGAAACTTTGTTCCTAGCCTTATTTTCTTCTCCTTTTCGTGTAGATTCAGTTGGTATACCAAGATCGACAAGGAGTAGCTAGATCCAAGCCAAAAACACCATTTTTGGCATCTTAAACAAGGTAAAACTTAGCTATCTTCCAAGTAATTCACCACGGTTTTATACCTTGTTCTTGAGAGTGTTTTGATACTCTTTCTCTTCTGGAAAAATAGGGCCGAAGTAGATCTATGTCAAGCTTGAAGATCTAAGGTAAAAATCCATGATTTTCATGACTTAAATTACTTCTTATGGTTAGATCTTGCTTGGAGACTAACTAGGCCTTGTTTTCTGTCTAAAAACATGTAAGAGAAGCTTTGGAGAATTTCTACTTAAGGTGGCCGAACCAAAAAGGTTCTATCTATGTTAAATCAAGGTATAAATTACTTAAAACCTTAACTTGTTACATTGATACAAGTTTAAGCTATTCCTAATTAATTGTCGTGAGTGAAGAGGTAAAATAAGGTCTTGTTTGACCTTAAAATGATTAAGGAATGGCTTAATAAATTTTATAACTAATTAAACAAGCATAAATGTCAAATTTAAGACATTATGTGGAAGTTTGGTAGATAAATGAAAATTATATGGTGAGGCCGAAAATTTATATGTATTTTGGGACATTTATGTGTAATTTATTTTGCAAGCCAATGTTTGTAATAAGGCCATGTATTTTAGGCCATTTTATTTATGCATTTACAAGCTTTTATTTAAGTTTAGGTGATATAATTATTACCGAAATGAATAAGGGGTTATAGTGTAATTAAATTAAATTTAGGGACTTTAGAATAATAAGGCCGAAAATTAGAGTTAAAAAGGAGTTAAAATAAAGTTTATAAGATTTTATAAAGTTTTGGGGTTAAATGGTGATTTCTAGAAAGTTGGGTACTAAACCGTAATTATAAGGAATGGTGGTCAAGGAAATATTAAGGTGGTCAACCTTGACCATATGCTAGGTTTTGACCAAATTAGATAAGTTAAATAACTTATTTAAGGTTTATAATAAGATAAGTATCTTAAGGTAATATTTTCATAACATATGTGGTAAATATGTTATTACCGAAAATAAAGGGTGTACAATGGTATTTTAAACACCCATGGGCTATTAGGAATTTTTAGGAATTTATTGGAATGTTTTTGGAATTAAAATAAACTATATATGTATAATATATAGTTATAATGTCATTATGACACTTTGGAGAAAAATAGATGGTGGAATGGTAAATATTGAAAGTATATGGGTTAATAAGGATATTCATAACCCTTTGGTGGAATTTGGAAATTTTTAGAATTATAAGAGTATTTGTTAAGATATGTGTATAAGATATGGTTTAATGATTATAAAACTATATGTTATAAATAGGGCCAAATGGCAACTTTAGAATAGCACAAGGGCTGTTCGGAATTTACAAAAAATAACCATAGGTTATACTCTTTTATAAGTTAGAAATGTTATATTAAATGGAATGTATAACATGGGATGATTTAAGGGGTGATTTTGTAAATTAAGGAAACTATGGTTATAGAAAAGAATAAGATTTTCTTATGGTGCCTAAGAGGCAATATGAAATAGTTTTGTATAAAAACTATAGGAATAAATTAAAGGGAATAAAAATATCATATCAAATGATATTAGAATGTGGTATAACATTACATAATGTTATGTGGTCAAAACGGAATTTAAATAAGTTAAGGGCTATACCGAGTTAACAAGAGTTGGAAAATGAATTTTAGACTAAGGTCTATATGTTATAAATGTTATACAATTATATGGTTTAGATGGAATTAATATAAGGAAGGGTTCACATAAAATAATGTGACAAACTATAAATAAATGGGATTATAAACTAAGGTATTTATGAATAAACCTTAGGAGTTGTAATATACAACATAAAATGTTACATATTAGGATAATCTTAATATAAGTTGTACAATACAATACAACTAATGGGAATAATCATCTAACATAAGATGATAAAATGTAACATATGATATAAGAGTTTATTAAACTCATGGGAATTACCTACGTGGTAAATATATACATACACAAGGATAATGTATATAAGGTGGATATATGTTTTGGTTGGAAACCATATGATTAATGGTGGTGGTTATTTTAAAAAAATATATATAGTTATGAACTATAAGTTATGAGTTTTGGATACAATACAAAAAAATAATAGGTACTACAATCATGCATGAATACATGCAACTATAGGATATGTACCTAAGCTAGACGGTGGACAAGATTAAAAAGAAATACAACGAATTAAACTTAACAGTTGAAATGTTATGACGTACGCGTTTAAGTAACAAAACCAACTGTTTTAGAGAAACCCGTAACGAACAACTGTAGAAAACAGGGGTGAACCGTCGGGGTTACTATTATTCGGAAATACCGGATGTAGTTAGTCATGGAGACTGACTTATAGTTTATTACCGTTTAGATTGTACTTCTGACAAGACGCTCGACGAGCTAGCGGACTACACGGAGCATAGGATCTTGCTGATTCATACTCCACCGTAATACAATCAGGGTGAACGGTATGTAAAGGGGTTTGATCCGAGTTGTCCTAAGGTTGCTCCTTGGGCTCGGATTTGGTTGATATAACTTGTATGTTGTTATGTGTCTCTGATTGTCCCTGAGGGCTTCCTCAGTTCAGACTTCTGTGTGATCTGTGATAAGATTGTTTGTCTGAATGTGATAATTAATATGCATGAATTGTATATTATAGCTGCTTATTATTTACTGTTGTTGAGTTAACAGTATTGGTTCGTATATATGAACCTATATATAAAACGAACTAGCGGCTATGGTGCTATCTTATATGAAATATAAGGAACGTAAGTAAAACGTTGTAGCACTATGATAATAACATATACATATTATCTGAGACTTTTATACGGAGCATTGGCCTTTCTATACGCCGCTCTCGTATCTAACACTGGATCCCGAGTTTACAGACTCCGGATTGGACTAATGACCTTAGTCTGCTGTGTTAGAAAATTTGGTAATGCGATGCGATGGTATAATTAATTAATTAATGGAATGGAAGTAAAGCCAAGAGGAGTGGCTCTGGTGGGCGCTGTGTGGTACTGCTTTTGTGTGTGATCACAAACGATACCAGGATGTCCGCGTACGGGTCCGTAAGTATCAAGAAAATTTCCCGTGAGCTAGAATGGCTCTGGTCGGAGACTCTACCGTTGGAGTGGCTACTGCCGTGGGTGACCCGCCATAATATATGGGTAATAGAGACATGTCGTTTTAACGAGACATTGTCACTAGGTATAACTGAACAACTAAAACAATTGAGACTTATACAGTGGCGAACAATACCATGGACGAGACTAAATACTTGTTTATTATTCTCGTTGTTTCGCTTTGTTGTTCATTGGTTATACTTGTGGTTATTTTATGTGTGTTAATGGTTGGTGGAGCCTACAAGGCCAAGGTAAATTAAATATGAACATTGTACGCTACGGCGAATGTACATTGTACATTATATTGTTATTGTTCGATACGTTCGATATATAGTTGTGGATTGTGTTATTAATGATTGTGGATTGGATGGATGTTGAATATCTACGAATATTTGGATGGATGAATATGATATTATACATGTTTATTTCAGTATTGTTATAACTGTAAAATGGTAAAGCATGAAACCGACCAAATAATAAGATGGTTAAAATGACAAGTGACCACGGCATACTCAGCGTCTATCGCTGATACTACACCATTTCAGGTTGTTGATCATTGTCGGAGCTGAAGAGCAGGAACAGGGTAATTGGGATGTTGTATAGTAATGAAGATGGTGTATGGTCTTATGGTAAGGTTATGTATTTTCAGGATTGGGTAGCGCTCACTGGTCGAAGTTTATGGATTGTGGATTTAGTATGATGTATAGGAATTTCTCGTTATCACTGCGGTTAGCAGTTTATTGTATTGGAAGTTGGATGTAGTTTGGTTGCGTTGCTCGCATGGGCGAGTAATGGCCGGTGACACCGAGTGAGTTTTGTAATTGTTATTATTTTTCCGTTGCGAGACGTTTTATTTATTGCTACGTGAGGGATTATATCGTGATTATGGAGAGGGGTGTTACAGTACGCCGACCACTTGGTCGATCACATGCAGTTCATTTTCATACAAACATACATGCATACATGCTCTTGTACACAATACAATAATACTTTCGCAAACATACATACATACAATTCATTACATACAAGGAATACGATATAAACCATTCAATAATTACTTACCTTCTTCCGAATGCACATACTCAGTACATACACAAGTATAGTTCTTGTTAGCTTCATTGGTCCACCCGGGTTAATCGGGTGGACATTACTCTTTTACTCGTTTACTCCATACATACACATACATACTCATACTCATACTCATACATACTTACTTTCTTACTCTTACTCAAGTTAAGTCGTCGGGACCTCCGGGCAGGACTACACGGTCCCACCACCGGGCTTTACTTGGTTCACTAATCCAGGATGCTACCCACTTAAGGGATTTGGGCCGTGGACCAGCTTACGAACCAGGAATCGGATCCAACCGCTTGTGTCTCCTCATCCTCACGCGTGGCCGAAACTATATCGGACTTCTACTCATTCCAATTTACTCACTTAAGTTAGGAGTTAGGTAGTTAGGAATTAGTAGAAGTCAACATCCAACCACATACACAATTACATTATTCATATACACATCCATACCAATAATACAATGTACAAGTACACTACAAGGTACAATTACACATCATCATCATTCATATATTTCATGAATTATACAAACTATTGTTCAAGACAAATATCTTGAACAATGTAAACGAGCACAAGTAAGTGCAATATAATCCGATTCATGCATTTATCTTATTAGGTGGTCAAATAAGCACACAAATCGGGGTAACCAGATTCGGATACAGGACATGAAGAAATCATACCTTTCACCGTTGTACTTGTATCCCAACGTTCCTCCGGTATCACAATTCAAATCCTATGATATACATACAACCGAGTAATAATCTATCTATCGTTAATTTAATTCGGTTACCCTTACGCTTCCTAACTCATACTTACTAAGTCTTCACATTCTTATACTTACATTTTATTTACTTACTTTCATCACTTAACAATGGTATACTTACATATATATGCATGTATGTATAGGTGGGTATACATACACATACATACATATACTAACCATAGTCTTATATTTTTTTTTTTGTAAGTTTGACCGACCGAACTTGCGACCGACCTTGCAAGTTCGGTCTAATTCAGTAGGCTACATCGGTGTGAAAATTCCAGGGCGCCGACCGACCTTGCATGTCCGGTCCCAAGGTCGGTCCATTCCAGTGAGTTACTTAACGGAAAATTTTAGCCCGACCGACCTTGCAAGTCCGGTCGCAAGGTCGGTCCATTCCAGTAGCTCACTTGACGGAAATTTTTCTGGCCGACCAAACTTGCATGTCCGGTCGCAAGTTCAGTCAGTTCCAGTAGGTTACAGACGGGAGAATTTTTCTGGTCCGACCGAACTTGCAAGTCCGGTCGCAAGTTCGGTCCATTCCAGAAGCATTCCCGTCTTTGTAAATCTGGGCTCGACCGAACTTGCAAGTCCCGTCGCAAGTTCGGTCCGGCCCAGTATTTACATTTTTACTTCTGTTTTCAGTTCTATACTTTACCCATTGTTTCTCCAATCTTCTTACATGTATCCCCACATGTTTAAACACTACCTAGGCCCTCCAATTGCCTTAGTTCATCCACCAAATTCCTTACTCAATCCATCAATCAACTTACACAATTTCCTCACTTCCTTTCCACACTTACAACAGTTTTTCATCCTCCAATGCTACAGATTTTTGTTCCTACTTCCCCCATGCATATTCTCATCTCCTAATGCCATTTCCTATGCCTACAATGTATTATCTTACCCTCCAATTCATTCCCAAGCCACTACAATATCTATACCCAAGTTCAACACTCTTGTCACCAATTCTTCCACACTAATTCTTCCTAACTTCTCCAATGTATCTCTATACACTTTGTTACGATTTGGGTTCTTATTTCCTCCATTACTTCCTCAACTAATGCTACTCCTAGTATCCAAAATACATCCATTCACTTCCTAGTCACATCCCATTAACAATCATACCCAAATCTGTTACAAGCTACTAAACGCTCCCATTATAACTCTCCACATACACCTAGTCACTACCTAGGTTGTTTTCTCATTCTGAACACTTAAGTCCTCAAATTCCTAGATAAAATTTGACATAGTCTCCCCTATATTATTAACATTCTCCACATGGTTTCACTCACATTATGATCCATACCACCTGTTCACAACCAATACCAATATACCCATTCTCATATAAAAATACCATACTAACAACCTTAAATTCCTGCACTCAACCTCTCATTCCCAAATCTGTTTTGACAAGTTTCCAATGTCTTTTAAGGTTTCAAAACATTGTATTCTCTTATGCACTACTCCACCAGTACACTACCATTTTACAATACCATTTTATACTTCCAAAATCTGTTACAAACATATACAAAACTACACAAGGACAAGTATATTTTACCCTGTTATTTCACAAGCTTCTCCTCTCTTCCTCCTTCCTCTTTCCACCGGCTTTAGCTACTTCAACGATCTTACACTAAGCCCATATACATACACTTTTCAATACACCATTTTAATACACAATTTAACCCTAACCATTATGTACGTTCTAATGAGGTTTTAGGGTTTAGAAATTATATTACCTTCCAAGGGTATGAGTATGCTTGGAATAGCTCTAGAACAATATTCCAACTCCACCAATGAGGCCAAAATCGGCTAAACACAAGGAGTAACAAGAGCTTAGTTTTAAATCTCGTTTTGCCCACAAGGGCTAGAAAAAGATGGAGTTTTTTTGATTTATTTTACACAAGAACAAGGAGAAGAAGGTGGTTCTAATGGTGGTCTTGAAACTCCAAATGCTCCATACCCATGGAGATGAAGTGTTGTTTTCGATTTTTGAAAGGATAGGAATGTAGCTCTTGATGAGAGGATTCCAATGGTGGTATTTTTATAATTTTTGGAGATGTTTGATGGAGTACAAGAGAGAGAGAAGTTGATGTTTTTGTGGAGCTCTTCATTCTCCATGGAAATCGCATGGAAGAAGAAAGGAAGGCAAAGAGAGAGTGTGGGGGTGCTGGTTCACGTGAGAGAGGGAGTGAAATGGAGGAGAGAGAGAATAAAGGTGAGTGGGGGTTGTTTATTATTTTTGTTTGTTTGTAATAAGAGAGTGAGTGTGTGAGAGAGTGTGAGAGAGGGGAGCCCATCGATTAGTACAGCCCTCACACACAATTTTTCACTTTTATTTTAAAAGTGGACACATAAGTTTGTGTTATTTATATTCTACCCCACAACTTCTCGTTTTTGACAGTTTTTACTAATTCCTCGTTTTATTGATTTTATTGGTCCTAAAGCTTCACTAATATTTATAATGATTATTTAGTTGACCAAAATTGTTACGAGTCTATTTGACCCGCTTAAAGACACGTTTTCCCGGTTACCTCGAAAACACGCTTTAAGGTTCGTTAGTGGTTTTAATCCGTTTTAAGGATCCGTTTTCTTCGGGAGTTGTTCCCATATATTATTTAGGTCTTATTCGACCTTTAGAATCCTAATACTACTAACCGAGGTCTCATACCTCCTATGGTTATTTAACGCTTATTTAGTGTTTCCGCTTTTAAAGCGGTTTCTTTTATTTCTTTTGGATTATTTTTCCTTACTATTATTAATTAGGTACCATTAGGTCCTTAAATACGTATTAGATTAGTTAATCCCTATATTTATGTTCGGGGTATTTCACTATCCTATCTGATTAAAGCTGATTAGGATCTAACCGGGTTTTTAGGTCCATTATAACCTAAGATTAATAACTATGTCATATAACAATAATTATTAAAACCTAAGCTAGCTCATGGAACCTATTATGAGTCGCCACCTAATTTTAACCTAGATCAATTAGGAAAGGAGAGTTCGGGTTCGGGGGCTTGGTATAGACTTATTTAGGGTTTTTCAAATTACTTTCATTACCCCTAGAAGTCGTTTTTCCTCTTACTTAGTTTAATTACGGCTTATTATGAGTCGTTTAACCTAAGTGCGCGAGCTTCTTTTTTTGTGTTTTTAACGTTTTTTGACAGAAAATTAAAATGAAAGCTGAAATTACCTAAACTAGGGTTTCGGAGGCAGAATTTGGTCAAATTTTGTTTCCGTCCGTGACTACGGACCTAATGTCCGTACCCACGGACCCTATTAGTTAATCTAGGTGAAATAAAAGTTGAATTAACAGAAAACAAAAATTTGAAAAGTCCAGGGCCACGGACCTGTCCATGGCCCCGGACATTGTTTAGGAAAAACTAAAATTTGAATATTACAATCCCGCCGCCGTTTGTGGGTGTCCGTGGTCCTGGACCACCCACTGACAAGGGTTTTTTGGTGGTTCCCGGCGGTGTTTTCGGCTAAAAACTATGTACGAGTAGCCTGAAATGTATACAATACGTTAGTAATTGAAAGATTGTAGTTGAAGTCGAATTATGCACGAAACTTGACAACAAGTAGAAGGCAGAAGCAAAAAGTAATTAGCAATACAGAAGCCGAAAGGGTTGGTTTTGAGCCCAAATTTAACAAAGAGTTAATGAGGTTGTGGGAGTTAGAAAAGTAAATTATAACTTGTTTTACCTTCAGATTCGTGGTGTTCTTCATGTCGGATTCTTTGGAGGCCTCGTTGATGGCGGATCCGGAAGAACTTCGAACCGAGCTTCTGACTCCTTGATGTTCTTGATGTTCTTCACGTTTTGGTGCTGTTTTGGTGGGGTTGGATGGATGAGGCTGTGGAGTTGAAAATATGTTTTGGTGTTGATTTTGGTGAGATTTCGGTTTGTTGTTGTGGCTCTGGAGTTCAAACATGAAGATAATGAGACGGCTGCCTTCTTTTGAGAGATATAGGGTTCTGAGGTTCTGATTTGATCATGGGATAAGGTTCCTTATATAGGCTTTCTTAAAGATAGAAAAATCTGGTAAAAACCGAGATTTACCGACGTTTTAGCTTAAGTGCTTCCAAAGGAATTTGATTATGAAATTGCTAGAAAATTATTGGAATTCAAAAAATCAAAATTCCAACGCCAGTATGCTTAAAATACCATCCTTTATCATGGGTTAAAAGTTCAAAGCATTTTGAATTGATTTGACCCTTCTTTGGAGGAGAGAGAAAACCTATAGGGGCTTAGGAGCCTTGAAAAATTACAAAAATTCCCTGGGAGATGATTAAGCTGTCTCAAATACTCTGAAATGTGCCGATCGAACTGGGAACCCTCGCTACTAGCCTATTAGTAGAGACTCTCTTCCGGGGGGGTTGAAATTTTGGGTATAACACCCTCAAAGTCGTTTTTCCTCTACTTAGTTTAATTACGGCTTATTACAAGTCGTTTTAACATAAGTGCACGAGCTTCTGTTTTTTTTTGTGTTTTTTAGCATTTTTTTTACAGAAAATGAAAGTGAAAGTTGAAATTACCTAAACTAGGGTTTCGGAGGCAAAATTCGGTCAAATTTTGTTTCCGTCCGTGACTACAGACCTAATGTCCATACCCACGGACCCTAGTTAATCTATGTGGAAGTAAAAGTCGAATTAAACAGAAAACGAAAATTTGAAAAGTCTGTTTAATACCCCGGATTTAAAAATGGTGATTAAGTTATCCTAATACGATTTATAGAGGCCTAATGGTGCCTTGAGAGTTTTGGTAAAGAGAATTTAACCAAAAGAAAGAGAAAACGCTTGAAAAGCGAAAAACGCTAAAACGCGCGTTAAATGAGTATAAGAGATATATGATCTCATTAGGGTCCGAGATGGATTCATAGGGCTGAGTTAGGCCTAAATAGTATACGGGAATGATTCCCGAAGAAACCGGATCCAAATAATGGATTAAAACGCTAACGGAGTTTTAAAGCACATTTTCGAGAAACCCGAAAACGTGGCTTTAAGTGGTCAAACGGACCCGTAAAAATTATATTTGATTAAATAACTATAATTAAGTATTAATGGAAGCTTAATAACCATTAAAAATAAAGAAATGAGAAAAATCTGAAAAACGGGCCCGGTTAGTGAATAGTGTCAAACCGGGTAAATTAACGAGCGTTTTCTGTAAAAGTTGAAAACGCTCTCAGCCTATATTAATTAAGTGGGCCGATTTTTAGAGCATGAATTAGCTCTCTCTCACACTATATCCTAGCTAATTAAGTGGTGAGTCATAAAGCAAATAGTTAAAAGTGAAAAAGTAAATAAGTTACCTTTCCTTCCTTCTCTCTCCTCCTATTTTCCTTTCTTCCATCGTGAGCTGCCTTCTCCTCCCTTCCTCTGGCGATTTTGAGCTGCTCCAAAACAACAATGGAGGCCTCCTTTTCTCTCCAAGCTCAGCCATGTTAGAGCTCCAAATGAAAAACCGAACACATATTCTTCTTCCTCTCTTCAAGCCCTATCATTCCCTCTTTCCAAAATCTCAAATGGAGGAGTTTGACCTCCGTGGGTTTTGGGCATTTGAAGAGAAAGGCACACCATCTTGAAGCTTGAAGCTTCCTCTTTCTAACAAGGTAAAAACATCCATGGAAACCCTTGTTTTCTCCATCTTCCCACCTTGGCCGATTTTTGGCTCTTTAAATGACTAGCTTTCCTTCCTTGTTTGAGATATTCTACAAGCTTTAAATGGTGGTGGGAGTCCCTCTTAAGATTCAAGAGTTGAAAACCATTCAAGAATTTCCAAAGAGAAATGGGCAAATGAATTGCCTTGGCCGATTTGGGATGAAGAAAGAGAGAAGAGAAATAAAAGGAAACTTAAGAACATTTAAGGTAAGAAACTTATCTTAGTGTTATCCTATATGTATTAGGATTTGGGAAGGGTTAATTAAAATGAATGAACCACACTTGAGTTGTGGTAATAATGTGCTTGTATAGAATAATGCAAGTGAGAAAACATTTGTGAATTTAGTGTTTGATTTTAGAGCTATGCATTTTATGAACTAAGCATTTTGTTGTATTTGGAGAATTGATGAGTATTGGTGAACTTGTGTTTGCTGGTAGAACCCATGATGGGTTTGGTTAGTTTTAGGTTGAATAATGTGATGGGATGAACTTTGGGCAATGTTAGAAAAGTAGCCAAGTTATGGCAAAATTGTGTAGGAATTTGAGTGGTTTGAGCATTGTTGTGAGTGAGGAATGACCTAGGGAAAGTAGTGTGGATGGAGACTTATTTTTGTTAGTTGACCACTTTAGGAAGGCTTGTTCAAGGGGAGGAAATGGATGCTAAAATCTGTAGCAAAAGAGTGGTTTAGTGCCTTAGGAGTTTTTAGAAAACAAAGAAGATTTAAGGCTTAAAGAGTGAGTCATGGAACTTGGTATGAGGTGTGCATTATCTTGGAAATTTTGGACTGGTCAAATAAAGTGAGAACAGAATGCAAAGTACCAAGAAGAGTTAGAAAATGCACAAGTGTGCATTAGTGCAAAATGAGAATGCAAATTTATGATTTTGGGCAAGAATTTGAGTAAGGGTTTAACCCATGATTTGAAGAGTTTTAGAGCATGTTTTAAAGTGATTAAACATGTGGGAATCTTGTGGAAAGATTGGGGAAAGATTAAGGGTGGTTTAAGGATTGATTTGGAGTGGAAAAATCAAGTTTGGAGCAGGTTTTAGCAGGGTCCGGGACTTGGTCCTTGGACAAAGTCCCGGACCACACCTAAATTAAGGCCGAGAGTGCAAGTTCTGCTTTGGTCCGGGACTATACTCCAGGACAAGGTCCCGGACCATGTGTTGTTTTTCACCCGAGACTTAGCTACTGAATTGGTCCGGGACTTAGGGTAAGGGCCACGTCCCGGACCACCCCCAGAAATGTACCGAGAGCATTTTAAAGGTCTCTAATGATGGGGTTTGAATGTTAATGATGTTAGATGATGTTTAGGCCTTGTTTGGTGACATGTAAAGGCCCTAAGAAGTGTAATAAAGTGATGAAAGTGATTGAAAAGTGAGAACTCAAATTAACAAGGGTAAAACCGAGGTAACGGGATAACGGTAAGTACGGGAGTAGCATTTTATTATGTACCATATGAGCCTAGTATTGATAATAATGTTTGAAACATTACCAGAGAATCGTGCGTGACACGAGCATGGTGAGATGACACGGTAAAAGTAAAACCCCGGTGAAAGGTATGATTTCTCATACTCCGCGTGCTAACCGAGTTACGTTGATTTGTGTGTTTGTGTGCCGGCTTAATCAAGACTAAAGCATGAAAATAATCCATTATTTGATTATGTATGTCTTGTTGTATGTTGAATGAGCTAACATACTTATATGCCGGTGTGGTCTAACATAGAGTAAAGACCGACTCATAGTGAGTAACGTTCGGCTAGAGACCCATAGATCGGGTCGATGCTTATGATACAAAAACGTGCAACACACAAACTATCCGTTAAAGTATAACGATAACGCAAACATATGAACTCCCTAGAATGTGAGGAGATGTGCGGGTTGAGTAATTACCCGATAACGGTTAGTAAACCATAATGACACAATCCACGAAACAAATGAGAGTGGAAAGATAAGTGAACCTCCTTCAAGAGGATTAAAGATAGTTCGAAGATGTGAACTAGTAAAGAAGGTAAAAGAGACCTAAGGGATTAGTAGCTCCCTTGAGACATGGTCGACCTCCTATATGAGGATTTTACCCGATATAAGAAAATAACCGAAAGTATGGGTAACTGAAATGTATGGGTAACTCTTAAAACCTAAGATTAACCGAACTTAAGTGATGTTCCCAAAGTCATTAGAAACATCGAGAGTGATGCTTCTAGACTAATATACATAATATTATTATAACTCCGAGAGAGGAGTGTATGGGAATGTAAGTAGTCCGAGAGTAGTCGGGCCTAAGTAAAAAGAGATAGGAACTAAGAGAGAGTTTCATGAGCTAGTGAACCTTCCCACCATGCTAGACCCAGAGTTGGGTCGAAACCGAGGAAGTAAGGCTATGCTTGAGAGCCATGAGTTTTGGCCTAAGTATGTATTAAGAGTAACAAGCGTGACGTAGGAGACCTGTAGTGTCTCGAGAATCTACAAGAGCTTGAGTATAATTAACCCAAGAGTGTGGGTGAGATAACGAGTATGAATAACCCGAGAGTGTGGGTGAGATTATGAGTATAAGTAACCCAGAGAATGGGGAGTACAGAATGAATAGCCCAAGAGAATGGTGTGTATACGAAACAGTAACCCGAGAGAGCGGCATAGTGAGGTATAACCCTCAAGGCCTCAGAGTAAATGATACGACTAACAACCTTGTTATGTTAGTTAGGGATTGTATCCCACAATTGATTGTCGAATCCTTGTGGAGTGTACATATATAATGTATTACTATATGCATGTTGGTTGAATTAAAATGAACTCCATGCTCCTGACAAAAGTAGTCGGCGTACCCCGGTTAGCGCTCGGGGTATGCGAATTTCATATGCAGCATTAAGCTGAGCCCCTAGGGGCAACGTTTTTATTTTTCAGGTACACCGAAGATGTTACCGTTCGAGAGTAGGACGGGGTCGGTGGTTTGCATGGGTATTAGATTTGATTACTTATGTATTGAAAGAGGTGTAAGACCGAATATGTTATCGGCATCCATTTAATGTAGACTCGGTATAGTAAAGAGTTGAATTGAGTAAAGTATTGTATTGTGTATTCGGTTGTTCCAGTCCATCAGACCGTTACTGTATGTGAAATAAGCCTGGTTAGCCATATGGGTGGCTAACGGCGTTGTATCACCCTCTGTTGTATTTAGAGTTCCGCTGCGAGTTTATTAGTAATTGTGACAGTTTAAGATAATAGCGAGATTAGCAGTTGGGGTGTACAGTCTGGGGCCACGGACAGGTTGTCCGTGGGCCCGAACATTGTTTAGAAAAAACCTAAAATTTGAAAAATTTAAAATCCCCCGCCGTTCGTGGGTGTCCGTGGCCACAGACAACCCGTCCGTGGTCCCACCATAGGTCCGGGGTCCCGGACCACCCACGGACAGGGGTTTTATGGCGGTTCCCGATAGTGTTTTCGGCTAAACAATATGCACGTGTAGCATGTAAGGTATACAATACTTTAGTAATTGAAAGATTGCAATTTGAAGTCGAATTATGCACGAAACTTGACGAACAAGTAACAAGGCAGAAGCAAAAGCAATTAGCAATACAGAACCCGAAAAGGGTTGGTTTGAGCCCAAAATTTAACAAAGAGTTCATAAGGTCGTGGGGAGTTAGAAAAGTAGAATTATAACCTGTTTTACCTTCGAATTCAAGATGATTCTTCACATTGGGATTCTTCGGAGGCTCCGATGATGCCGGTTCCGGATTGAGTTGACCCGAGCTTCTTGTTGTTGATTGTTGATGATGTTCTTCACGTTTTGGAGGTGGTTTGGTTGATGTTTGATGATTGTTGATGTGTTGGGAGTTGAAAAATTTGTTTAGATGGTGATTTCGGGGGATTTTTGATGTGATTTTGGTGCTTGGATGTGTAAAAACGTGAAGAGAATGAGACGGCTGCCTTCTTTGAGAGTCTAGGGTTCTTGAGGTTCTGATTTGATCATGGGATAAGGTTCCTTAAATAGACTTTCTTAAAGATAGAAAATTCCGGTAAAAACCGAGATTCACCGATATTTTAGCTCAAGGGCTTCCGAAAGGAATTTGATTATGAAATTTGACACATGGGTAGAGGATGATTATTTCTGGTTTTCTAAAGTGGAATCGAATTTTTTTGGATATTGGAATATTTTTAAATTCAATTTCTCGTCAGATTCAATCGGAAATCGCTAGCAAATTATTGGATATTCGAAAAATCAAAATTCCAATGCCAGTATGCTTAAAAGATCATCCTCTATCATGGGTTAAAATTTAAAGCATTTTGAATTAATTTGACCCTTCTTAGAGGAGAGAAAGCCTATAGGGGGCTAAGGAGCCTTGAAAAATTACAAAAATTCCCAGGGAGATGATTAAGCTGTCCCAAGTACTTTGAAATGTGCCGATCGAACTGGAAACCCTTGCTACTAGCCTATTAGTAAGACTCTCTTCCGGGGGGGTTGAAATTTTGGGTATAACACCCTCGAAGTCGTTTTTCCTCTACTTAGTTTAATAACGGCTTATTACGAGTTGTTTTAACCTAAGTGCGCGAGCTTCTCTTTTTTTTGTGTTTTTTAGCATTTTTTTTACAGAAAATGAAAGTGAAAGTTGAAATTACATAAACTAGGGTTTCGGAGGCAGAATTAGGTCAAATTTTGTTTTCCGTCCGTGACTACGGACTTAATGTCCGTACCCACGGACCCTAGTTAATCTATGTGGAAGTAAAAGTCAAATTAAACAGAAAACGAAAATTTGAAAAGTCCGGGGCCACGGACAGGTTGTCCGTGGGCCCGGACATTGTTTATAAAAAACCTAAAATTTGAAAAATTTTAAATCCCGCTGCCGTCCTTGGGTGTCCGAGGTCCCGGACCACCCACGGACAGGGGTTTTACCGTGGTTCCCGACGGTGTTTCGGCTAAAAAATTATGCACGTGTAGCCTGAAAGGTATACAATACGTTAGTAATTGAAAGATTGCAATTTGAAGTCGAATTATGCACGAAACTTGACGAACAAGTAACAAGGCAAAAGCAAAAGCTATTAGCAATACAGAACCCAAAAAGGGTTGGTTTGAGCCCAAAATTTAACAGAGAGTTAATAAGGTCGTGGGGAGTTAGAAAAGTAGAATTATAACCTGTTTTACCTTCGAATTCAAGATGATTCTTCACGTTGGGATTCTTCGGAGGCTCCGATGATGCCGGTTCCGGATTGAGTTTGACCCGAGCTTCTGGTTGATGATTGTTGATGATGTTCTTCACGTTTTGGAGGTGGTTTGGTTGATGTTTGATGATTGTTGATGTGTTGGGAGTTGAAAATTTTGTTTAGATGGTGATTTCGGGGGATTTTTGATGTGATTTTGGTGCTTGGATGTGTAAAAACGTGAAGAGAATGGGACGGCTATCTTCTTGAGAGTCTATGGTTCTTGAGGTTCTGATTTGATCATAGGATGTGGTTCCTTAAATAGACTTTCTTAAAGATAGAAAAATCCGGTAAAAACCGAGATTTACCGACATTTTAGCTCAAGAGCTTCCGAAAGGAATTTGATTATGAAATTTGACACATGGGTAGAGGATGATATTTCTGGTTTTTCTAAAGTAGAATCGAATTTTTGGATATTGGAATATTTTTAAATTCAATTTCTCGTCAGATTCAATCAGAAATTGCTAGCAAATTATTGGAAATTCGAAAAATCAAAATTCCAACTCCAGTATGCTTAAAATATCTTCCTCTATCATTGGTTAAAATTTCAAAGCATTTTGAATTGATTTGACCCTTCTTTGGAGGAGAGAGAAAGCCTATAGGGGCTTAGGAGCCTTGAAAAATTACAAAAATTCCCCAGGAGATGATTAAGCTATCCCAAGTATTCTGAAATGAGCCGATCGAACTGGGAACCCTCGCTACTAGCCTATTAGTAGAGACTCTCTTCCGGGGGGTTGAAATTTTGGGTATAACACCCTCGAAGTCGTTTTTCCTCTACTTAGTTTAATTACAGCTTATTACGAGTCGTTTTAACCAAAGTGCGCGAGCTTCTGTTTTTTTGTGTTTTTTAGTACTTTTTTACAGAAAATGAAAGTGAAAGTTGAAATTACCTAAACTAGGGTTTCAGAGGCAGAATTAGGTCAAATTTTGTTTCCGTCCGTGACTACGGACCTAATGTCCATACCCACGGACCCTAGTTAATCTATGTGGAAGTAAAAGTCGAAGTAAACAGAAAACGAAAATTTGAAAAGTCCGGGGCCACGGACAGGTTGTCCTTGGGCCTGGACATTGTTTAGAAAAAACATAAAATTTTAAAATCCCGCCGCCGTCTGTGGGTGTCCGTGGCCACGGACAACCTGTCCGTGGTCCCGGACCACCCACGGACAGGGGTTTTACGGTGGTTCCCGACGGTGTTTTCGGCTAAAAAATTATGCACGTGTAGCCTGAAAGGTTGACAATACGTTAGTAATTGAAAGATTGCAATTTGAAGTCGAATTATGCACGAAACTTGACGAACAAGTAACAAGGCAGAGCAAAAGCAATTAGCAATACAAACCCGAAAAGGGTTGGTTTGAGCCCAAAATTTAACAGAGAGTTAATAAGGTCGTGGGGAGTTAGAAAAGTGGAATTGTAACCTGTTTTACCTTCGAATTCAAGATGATTCTTCACGTTGGGATTTTTGGTGGCTCCGATGATGCCGGTTCCGGATTAAGTTTGACCCGAGCTTCTGGTTGTTGATTGTTGATGATGTTCTTCACTTTTTGGAGGTGGTTTGGTTGATGTTTGATGAATGTTGATGTGTTGGGAGTTGAAAATTTTGTTTAGATGGTGATTTCGGGGGATTTTTTTTGTGATTTGGTGCTTGGATGTGTAAAAACGTGAAGAGAATGAGACGGCTGCCTTCTTTGAGAGTCTAGGGTTCTTGAGGTTCTGATTTGATCATGGGATAAGGTTCCTTAAATAGACTTTCTTAAAGATAGAAAAATCCGGTAAAAACGAGATTTACCGACATTTTAGCTCAAGGGCTTCCGAAAGGAATTTGATTATGAAATTTGACACATGGGTAGAGGATGATATTTCTAGTTTTTCTAAAGTGGAATCCAATTTTTTGGATATTGGAATATTTTCAAATTCAATTTCTCGTCAGATTCTTAAAAATTGCTAGCAAATTATTGGAAATTCGAAAAATCAAAATTCCAACGCCAGTATGCTTAAAATATCATCCTCTATCATGGTTTAAAATTTCAAAGCATTTTGAATTGATTTGACCCTTTCTTTGGAGGAGAGAGAATGCCTATAGAGTGCTTAGGAGCCTTGAAAAATTACAAAAATTCCCCGGGAGATGATTAGGCTGTCCCAAGTACTCTGAAATGTGCCGATCGAACGGGAACCCTGCTACTAGCCTATTAGTAGAGACTCTCTTCCGGGGGGTTGAAATTTTGGGTATAACCCCCTCGAAGTCGTTTTTCCTCTACATAGTTAATTACGGCTTATTACGAGTTGGTTTAACCTAAGTGCGCAAGCTTCTGTTTTTTTTTGTGTTTTTTAGCATTTTTTACAGAAAATGAATGTGAAAGTTGAAATTACCTAAACTAGGGTTTGAGCAGAATTAGGTCAAATTTTCGTTTCCGTCCGTGACTACGGACCTAATGTCCTACCCACGGACCCTAGTTAATCTATGTGGAAGTAAAAGTCGTAAGTAAACAGAAAACGAAAATTTGAAAAGTCCGGGGCCACGGACAGGTTGTCCTTGGGCCCGGACATTGTTTAGAAAAAAACATAAAATTTTTAAATTTTAAATCCCGCCGCCGTCTGTGGGTGTCCGTGGCCACGGAAACCCGTCCGTGGTCCGGACCACCCACGGACAGGGGTTTTACGGTGGTTCCCGACGGTGTTTTCAGCTAAAAAATTATGCACGTGTAGCCTGAAAGGTTGACAATACGTTAGTAATTGAAAGATTGCAATTTGAAGTTGAATTTGCAAGAAACTTGACGAACAAGTAACAAGGCAGAAGAAGCAAAAGCAATTAGCAATAAGAAGCCGAAAAGGGTTGGTTTGAGCCCAAAATTTAACAGAGAGTTAATAAGTCGTGGGTAGATAGAAAAGTAGAATAACATGTTTTACCTTCGAATTCAAGATGATTCTTCACGTTGGGATTCTTCGAAGGCTCCGATGAGCCGGTTCCGGATTGAGTTTGACCCGAGATTATGGTTGTTGATTGTTGATGATGTTCTTCACGTTTTGGAGGTGGTTTGGTTGATGTTTGATGATTTTTGATGTGTTGGGAGTTGAAAATTTGTTCAGATGGTGATTTCGGGGGATTTTTATGTGATTTTGGTGCTTGGATGAGTTAAAAACGTGAAGAGAATGACGGCTGCCTTCTTTGAGAGTCTAGGGTTCTTGTGGTTCTGATTTGATCATGGGTAAGGTTCCTTAAATAGACTTTCTAAAAGATAGAAAAATCCGGTAAAAACCGAGATTTACCGACATTTTAGCTCAAGACTTCCGAAAGGAATTTGATTATGAAATTTGACATATGGGTAGAGGATGATATTTCTGGTTTTTCTAAAGTTGAAATCGAATTTTTTGGATATTGGAATATTTTTAAATTCAATTTCTCGTCAGATTCAATCAGAAATTGCTAGCAAATTATTGGAAATTCGAAAAAACAAAATTCCAACCAGTATGCTTAAATATCTCCTCTATCATGGGTTAAAATTTCAAAGCTTTGAATTGATTTGACCCTTCTTTGGAGGAGAGAGAAAGCCTATAGGGGCTTAGGAGCCTTAAAAATATAAAAAATTCCCTAGGAGAAGATTAAGATATCCCAAGTACTCTGAAATGTGCCGATCGAACTGGGAACCCTCGCTACTAGCCTATTAGTAGTGACTCTCTTCTGGGGGGGTTGAAATTTTGGGTATAACACCCTCGAAGTCGTTTTTCCTCTACTTAGTTTAATTACGGCTTATTACGAGTCGTTTTAACCAAAGTGCGCGAGCTTCTGTTTTTTTTTTTTTTTTTTAGTATTTTTTACAGAAAATGAAAGTAAAAGTTGAAATTACCTAAACTAGGGTTTCAGAGGCAGAATTAGGTCAAATTTTGTTTCCGTCCGTGACTACGGACCTAATGTCCATACCCACGGACCCTAGTTAATCTATGTGGAAGTAAAAGTCGAAGTAAACAGAAAACGAAAATTTGAAAAGTCCGGGGCCACGGACAGGTTGTCCTTGGGCCCGGACATTGTTTAAAAAAACATAAAATTTTTAAATTTTAAATCCCGCCCGTCTGTGGGTTCCGTGGCCACGAACAACCCGTCCGTGGTCCCGGACCACCCACGGACAGGGGTTTATGGTGGTTCCCGACGGTGTTTTCAGCTAAAAAATTATGCACGTGTAGCCTGAAAGGTTGACAATACATAGTAATTGAAAGATTGCAATTTGAAGTTGAATTATGCAAGAAACTTGACGAACAAGTAACAAGGCAGAAGCAAAAGCAATTAGCAATACAGAACCCGAAAAGGGTTGGTTTGAGCCCAAAATTTAACAGTGAGTAATAAGTTGTGGGTAGATAGAAAAGTAGAATTATAACCTGTTTTACCTTCGAATTCAAGATGATTCTTCACGTTGGGATTCTTCGAAGGCTCCGATGAAGCCGGTTCCGGATTGAGTTTGACCCGAGCTTCTGGTTGTTGATTGTTGATGATGTTCTTCACGTTTTGGAGGTGGTTTGGTTGATGTTTGATGATTTTTGATGTGTTGGGAGTTGAAAATTTTGTTCAGATGGTGATTTCGGGGGATTTTTTAGTGATTATGGTTGCTTGGATGAGTAAAAAGTGAAGAGAATGAGACGGCTGCCTTCTTTGAGAGTCTAGGGTTCTGTGGTTTGATTGATCATGGGATAAGTTCCTTAATAGACTTTCTAAAAGATAGAAAAATCCGGTAAAAACTGAGATTTACCGACATTTTAGCTCAAGGGCTTCCGAAAGGAATTTGATTATGAAATTTGACATGGGTAGAGGATGATATATCTGGTTTTTCTAAAGTGAATCGAATTTTTTGGATATTGGAATATTTTTAAATCAATTTCTCGTCAGATTCAATCAGAAATTGCTAGCAAATTATTGGAAATTCGAAAACCAAAATTCCAACGCCAGTATGCTTAAATATCATCCTCTATCATGGGTTAAAATTTCAAAGCATTTTGAATTGATTTGACCCTTCTTTGGAGGAGAGAGAAAGCTTATAGGGGGCTTAGGAGCCTTGAAAAATTACAAAAATTCCCCGGGAGATGATTAAGATGTCCCAAGTACCTAAAATGTGCCGATCGAACTGAGAACCCTCGCTACTAGCCTATTTGTAGAGACTCTCTTCCGGGGGGTTGAAATTTTGGGTATAACACCCTCAAAGTCGTTTTTCCTCTCTATTTAGTTTAATTACGGCTTATTACGAGTTGTTTTAACCTAAGTGCGCGAGCTTCTGTTTTTTTTTTGTGTTTTTAGCATTTTTTTACAGAAAATGAAAGTGAAAGTTGAAATTACCTAAACTAGGGTTTCGGAGACAGAATTAGGTCAAATTTTGTTTCCGTCCGTGACTACGGACCTAATGTCCGTACCCACGGACCCTAGTTAATCTATGTGGAAGTAAAAGTCGAATTAAACAGAAAACGAAAATTTGAAAAGTCCGGGGCCACGGACAGGTTGTCCGTGGGCCCGGACATTGTTATAAAAACCTAAAATTTTGAAAATTTAAAATCCCGCCGCCGTCCGTGGGTGTCCGTGGTCCCGGACCATAGTCCGGGTCCCGGACCACCCACGGACAGGGGTTTTACGGTGGTTCCCGACGGTGTTTTCGGCTAAAAAATTATGCACGTAAAGCCTGAAAGGTATAATACGTTAGTAATTGAAAGATTGCAATTTGAAGTCGAATTATGCACGAAACTTGATGAACAAGTAACAAGGCAGAAACAAAAGCAATTAGCAATACAGAACCCGAAAAGGGTTGGTTTGAGCCCAAAATTTCACAGAGAGTTAATAAGGTCGTGGGGAGTTTGAAAAGTAGAATTATAACCTGTTTTACCTTCAAATTCAAGGTGATTCTTCACGTTGGATTCTTCGGAGGCTCCGATGATGCCGTTCCGGATTGAGTTTGACCCGAGCTTCTGGTTGTTGATTGTTGATGATGTTCTTCACGTTTTGGAGGTGGTTTGGTTGATGTTTGATGATTGTTGATGTGTTCGGAGTTGAAAATTTTGTTCAGATGGTGATTTCGGGGGATTTTTTATGTGATTTTGGTGCTTGATGAGTAAAAACGTGAAGAGAATGAGACGACTGCCTTCTTGAGAGTCTAGGTTCTTGTGGTTCTGATTTGATCATGGGATAAGGTTCCTTAAATAGACTTTCTTAAAGATAGAAAATCCGGTAAAAACCGAGATTTACCGACATTTTAGCTCAAGGGCTTCCGATAGGAATTTGATTATGAAATTTGACACATGGGTAGAGGATAATATTTCTGGTTTTTCTTAAGTGGAATCGAATTTTTTGGATATTGGAATATTTTTAAATTCAATTTCTTGTCAGATTCAATCAGAAATTGCTAGCAAATTATGGAAATTCGAAAAATCAAAATTCCAACGCCAGTATGCTTAAATATCATCCTCTATCATGGGTTAAAATTTCAAAGCATTTTGAATTGATTTGACCCTTTCTTTGGAGGTGAGAGATGCCTATAGGGGCTTAGGAGCCTTGAAAAATTACAAAAATTCCCCGGGAGATGATTAAGCTGTCCCAAGTACTCTGAAATGTGCCATCGAACTGGAACTCTTTCTACTAGCCTATTAGTAGAGACTCTCTTCCGGGGGTTGAAATTTTGGGTATAACCCCTCGAAGTCGTTTTTCCTCTACATAGTTTAATTACGGCTTATTACGAGTTGTTTTAACCTAAGTGTGCGAGCTTCTGTTTTTTTTTATGTTTTTAGCATTTTTTTGCAGAAAATGAAAGTGAAAGTTGAAATTACCTAAACTAGGGTTTCAAGGCAGAATTAGGTCAAATTTTGTTTCTGTCCGTGACCTAATGCCCGTACCCACGGACCCTAATTAATATTGTGGAAGTAAAAGTCGAATTAAACAGAAAACGAAAATTTGAAAAGTCCGGGGCCACGGACAGGTTGTCCGTGGGCCCGGACATTGATTATTAAAAACCTAAAATTTAAAATTTTAAAATCCCGCCGCCGTCCGTGGGTGTCCGTGGCCACGGACAACCCGTCCGTGGTCCTGGACCACCCAAGTACAGGGGTTTTACGGTGGTTCCCGACGGTGTTTTCGGCTAAAAAATTATGCACGTGTAGCCTGAAAGGTATACAATACGTTAGTAATTGAAAGATTGCAATTTGAAGTCGAATTATGGAAAAATTGACGAACAAGTAACAAGGCAGAGGCAAAAGCAATTAGCAATACAGAACCCGAAAAGGGTTGGTTTGAGCCCAAAATTTAATAGAGAGTTAATAAGGTCGTGGGGAGTTAGAAAAGTGGAATTGTAACCTGTTTTACCTTCGAATTCAAGATGATTCTTCACGTTGGGATTGTTTGGAGGCTCCGATGATGCCGGTTCCGGATTAAGTTTGACCCGAGCTTCTGGTTGTTGATTGTTGATGATGTTCTTCACTTTTTGGAGGTGGTTTGGTTGATGTTTGATGAATGTTGATGGGTTGGGAGTTGAAAATTTTGTTTAGATGGTGATTTCGTGGGATTTTTTATGTGATTTTGGTGCTTGGATGTGTAAAAACGTGAAGAGAATGAGACGGCTGCCATCTTTGAGAGTCTAGGGTTCTTGAGGTTCTGATTTGATCATGGGATAAGGTTCCTTAAATAGACTTTCTTAAAGATAGAAAAATCCGGTAAAAACCGAGATTTACCGACATTTTAGCTCAAGGGCTTCCAAAAGGAATTTGATTATGAAATTTGACACATGGGTAGAGGATAATATTTCTGGTTTTTCTAAAGTGGAATCGAATTTTTTGGATATTGGAATATTTTTAAATTCAATTTCTCGTCAGATTCAATCAGAAATTGCTAGCAAATTATTGGAAATTCGAAAAATCAAAATTCCAACGCCAGTATGCTTGAAATATCATCCTCTATCATGGGTTAAAATTTCAAAGCATTTTGAATTGATTTGACCCTTTCTTTGGAGATGAGAGATTGCCTATAGGGTGCTTAGGAGCCTTGAAAAATTACAAAAATTCCCCGGGAGATGATTAAGCTGTCCCAAGTACTCTGAAATGTGCCAATCGAACTGGGAACCCTTGCTACTAGCCTATAGTAGAGACTCTCTTCCGGGGGGTTGAAATTTTGGGTATAACCCCTCGAAGTCGTTTTTCCTCTACATAGTTTAATTACGGCTTATTACGAGTTGGTTTAACCTAAGTGCGCGAGCTTCTGTTTTTTTTTTGTTTTTTAGCATTTTTTTCAGAAAATGAAAGTGAAAGTTGAAATTACCTAAACTAGGGTTTCAGAGGCAGAATTAGGTCAAATTTTGTTTCTCCGTGACCTAATGCCGTACCCACGGACCCTAGTTAATCTATGTGGAAGTAAAAGTCGAATTAAACAGAAAACGAAAACTTGAAAGTCCGGGGTCATGGACAGGTTGTCCGTGGGCCCGGATATTGTTTATAAAAACCTAAAATTTGAAGAATTTAAAATCCCGCCGCCGTCCGTGGTCCCGGACCATAGGTCCGGTGTCCCGGACCACCCACAACAGTTTTACGGTCGTTCCCGACGGTGTTTTCGGCTAAAAATTATGCATGTAGCCTGAAAGGTATACAATACGTTAGTAATTGAAAGATTGCAATTTGAAGTCGAATTATGCACGAAACTTGACGAACAAGTAACAAGGCAGAAGCAAAAGCAATTAGCAATACAGAACCCAAAAGGGTTGGTTTGTGCCCAAAATTTAACAGAGAGTTAATAAGGTCGTGGGGAGTTAGAAAAGTAGAATTATAACCTATTTTACCTCGAATTCAAGATGATTCTTCACGTTGGGATTCTTCGGAGGCTCCGATGATGCCGGTTCCGGATTAAGTTTGACCCGAGCTTCTGGTTGATGATTGTTGATGATGTTCTTCACGTTTTGGAGGTGGTTTGGTTGATGTTTGATGATTCTGATGTGTTGAGAGTTGAAAAATTTTGTTTAGATGGTGATTTCGGGGGATTTTTGATGTGATTTTGGTGCTTGGATGTGTAAAAACGTGAAGAGAATGAGACGGCTGCCTTCTTTGAGAGTCTAGGGTTCTTGAGGTTCTGATTTGATCATGGGATAAGGTTCCTTAAATAGACTTTCTTAAAGATAGAAAAATCCGGTAAAAACCGAGATTCACCGACATTTTAGCTCAAGGCTTCCGAAAGGAATTTGATTATGAAATTTGACACATGGGTAGAGGATGATATTTCTGTTTTTCTAAAGTGGAATCGAATTTTTTGGATATTGGAATATTTTTAAATTCAATTTCTCGTCAGATTCAATCAGAAATTGCTCGCAAATTATTGGAAATTCGAAAAATCAAAATTCCAACGCCAGTATGCTTAAAATATCATCCTCTATCATGGGTTAAAATTTCAAAGCATTTTGAATTTTTGACCCTTCTTTGGAGGAGAGAGAAAGCCTATAGGGGCTTAGGAGCCTTGAAAAATTACAAAAATTCCCCGGGAGATGATTAAGCTGTCCCAAGTACTCTGAAATGTGCCGATCGAACTGGGAACCCTTGCTACTAGCCTATTAGAGACTCTCTTCCGGGGGGGTTGAAATTTGGGTATCACCCTCGAAGTCGTTTTTCCTCTACTTAGTTTAATTACGGCTTATTGAGTTGTTTTAACCGAAGTGCGTGAGCTTCTGTTTTTTTTGTTTTTTTAGATTTTTTTACAGAAAATGAAAGTGAAAGTTGAAATTACCTAAACTAGGGTTTCGGAGACAGAATTAGGTCAAATTTTGTTTCCGTCCGTGACTACGGACCTAATGTCCGTACCCACGGACCCTAGTTAATCTATGTGGAAGTAAAAGTCGAATTAAACAGAAAACGAAAATTTGAAAAGTCCGGGGCCACGGACAGGTTGTCCGTGGGCCCGGACATTGTTTATAAAAAAACCTAAAATTTGAAAATTTAAAATCCCGCCGCCGTCCGTGGGTGTCCGTGGCCACGGACCCCGTCCCTGCCCGGACCATAGGTCCGGGGTCCCACCACCCACGGACAGGGGTTTTACGGTGGTTCCGACGGTGTTTTCGGCTACAAAATTATGCACGTGTAGCCTGAAAGGTATACAATACGTTAGTAATTGAAAGATTGCAATATGAAGTCGAATTATGCACAAAACTTGACGAACAAGTAACAAGGCAGAAGCAAAAGCAATTAGCAATACAGAACCCGAAAAGGGTTGGTTTGAGCCCAAAATTTAACAGAGAGTTAATAAGGTCGTGGGGAGTTAGAAAAGTAGAATTATAACCTGTTTTATCTTCGAATTCAAGATGATTCTTCACGTTGGGATTCTTCGGAGGCTCCGATGATGCCGGTTCCGGATTGAGTTCGACCCGAGCTTCTGGTTGTTGATTGTTGATGATGTTCTTCACGTTTTGGAGGTGGTTTGGTTGATGTTTGATGATTGTTGATGTGTTGGGAGTTGAAAATTTTGTTTAGATGATGATTTCGGGGGATTTTTGATGTGATTTTGGTGCTTGGATGTGTAAAAACGTGAAGAGAATGAGACGGCTGCCTTCTTTGAGAGTCTAGGGTTCTTGAGGTTTGATTTGATCATGGGATAAGGTTCCTTAAATAGACTTTCTTAAAGATAGAAAAATCCGGTAAAAACCGAGATTTACCGACATTTTAGCTCAAGGGCTTCCGAAAGGAATTTGATTATGAAATTTGACACATGGGTAGAGGATGATATTTCTGGTTTTTCTAAAGTGGATCGAATTTTTTGGATATTGGAATATTTTTAAATTCAATTTCTCGTCAATTCAATCAGAAATTGCTAGCAAATTATTGGAAATTCGAAAAATCAAAATTCAACCCAGTATGCTTAAAATATCATCCTCTATCATGGTTAAAATTTCAAAGCATTTTGAATTGATTTGACCCTTCTTTGGAGGAGAGAGAAAGCCTATAGGGGCTTAGGAGCCTTGAAAAATTACAAAAATTCCCCGGAGATGATTAAGCTGTCCCAAGTACTCTGAAATGTGCCGATCGAACTGGGAACCCTTGCTACTAGCCTATTAGTAGAGACTCTCTTCCGGGGGGTTGAAATTTTGGGTATAACACCCTCGAAGTCGTTTTTCCTCTACTTGTTTAATTACGGCTTATTACGAGTTGTTTTAACCTAAGTGCGTGAGCTTCTGTTTTTTTTTGTGTTTTTTAGCATTTTTTTACAGAAAATGAAAGTGAAAGTTGAAATTACCTAAACTAGGGTTTCGGAGGCAGAATTAGGTCAAATTTTGTTTCCGTCCGTGACTACGGACCTAATGTCCGTACCCACGGACCCTAGTTAATCTATGTGGAAGTAAAAGTCGAATTAAACAGAAAACGAAAATTTGAAAAGTCCGGGGCCACGGACAGGTTGTCCGTGGGCCCGGACATTGTTTATAAAAAACCTAAAATTTGAAAAATTTAAAATCCCGCCGCCGTCCTGTGTCCGTGGCCACGGACAACCCGTCCGTGGTCCCGGACCACCCACGGACAGGGGTTTTACGGTGGTTCCCGACGGTGTTTTCGGCTAAAAAATTATGCACGTGTAGCCTGAAAGGTATATAATACGTTAGTAATTGAAAGATTGCAATTTGAAGTCGAATTATGCATGAAACTTGACGAACAAGTAACAAGGCAAAGCAAAAGCAATTAGCAATACAGAACCCAAAAAGGGTTGGTTTGAGCCCAAAATTTAACAGAGAGTTAATAAGGTCGTGGGGAGTTAGAAAAGTAGAATTATAACCTGTTTTACCTTCGAATTCAAGATGATTCTTCACGTTGGGATTCTTCGGAGGCTCCGATGATGCCGGTTCCGGATTGAGTTCGACCCGAGCTTCTGGTTGTTGATTGTTGATGATGTTCTTCACGTTTTGGAGGTGGTTTGGTTGATGTTTGATGATGTTGATGTGTTGGGAGTTGAAAATTTGTTTAGATGGTGATTTCGGGGGATTTTTGATGTGATTTTGGTGCTTGGATGTGTAAAAACGTGAAGAGAATGAGACGGCTGCCTTCTTTGAGAGTCTAGGGTTCTTGAGGTTCTGATTTGATCATGGGATAAGGTTCCTTAAATAGACTTTCTTAAAGATAGAAAAATCCGGTAAAAACCGAGATTTACCGACATTTTAGCTCAAGGGCTTCCGAAAGGAATTTGATTATGAAATTTGACACATGGGTAGAGGATGATATTTCTGGTTTTTCTAAAGTGGAATCGAATTTTTTGGATATTGGAATATTTTTAAATTCAATTTCTCGTCAGATTCAATCAGAAATTGCTAGCAAATTATGGAAATTCGAAAAATCAAAATTCCAACGCCAGTATGCTTAAAATCATCCTCTATCATGGGTTAAAATTTCAAAGCATTTTGAATTGATTTGACCCTTCTTTGGAGGAGAGAGAAAGCCTATAGGGGCTTAGGAGCCTTGAAAAATTACAAAAATTCCCCGGGAGATGATTAAGCCCAAGTACTCTGAAATGTGCCGATCGAACTGGAACCTTGCTACTAGCCTATTAGTGAGACTCTCTTCCGGGGGGTTGAAATTTTGGGTATAACACCCTCGAAGTCGTTTTTCCTCTACTTAGTTTAATTACGGCTTATTACGAGTTGTTTTAACCTAAGTGCGCGAGCTTCTGTTTTTTTTTGTGTTTTTTAGCATTTTTTTACAGAAAATGAAAGTGAAAGTTGAAATTACCTAAACTAGGGTTTCGGAGGCAGAATTAGGTCAAATTTTGTTTCCGTCCGTGACTACGGACTAATGTCCGTACCCACGGACCCTAGTTAATCTATGTGGAAGTAAAAGTCGAATTAAACAGAAAACGAAAATTTGAAAAGTCCGGGGCCACGGACAGGTTGTCCTGGGCCCGGACATTGTTTATAAAAAACCTAAAATTTGAAAAATTTAAATCCCGCCGTCCGTGGGTGTCCGTGGTCCCGGACCACCCACGGACAGGGGTTTTACGTGGTTCCCGACGGTGTTTTCGGCTAAAAAATTATGCACGTGTAGCCTGAAAGGTATACAATACGTTAGTAATTGAAAGATTGCAATTTGAAGTCGAATTATGCACGAAACTTGACGAACAAGTAACAAGGCAAAAGCAAAAGCAATTAGCAATACAGAACCCAAAAGGGTTGGTTTGAGCCCAAAATTTAAAGAGAGTTAATAAGGTCGTGGGGAGTTAGAAAAGTAGAATTATAACCTGTTTTACCTTCGAATTCAAGATGATTCTTCACGTTGGGATTCTTCGGAGGCTCCGATGATGCCGGTTCCGGATTGAGTTTGACCCGAGCTTCTGGTTGTGATTGTTGATGATGTTCTTCACGTTTTGGAGGTGGTTTGGTTGATGTTTGATGATTGTTGATGTGTTGGGAGTTGAAAATTTTGTTTAGATGGTGATTTCGGGGGATTTTTGATGTGATTTTGGTGCTTGGATGTGTAAAAACGTGAAGAGAATGAGACGGCTGCTTCTTTGAGAGTCTAGGGTTCTTGAGGTTCTGATTTGATCATGGGATAAGGTTCCTTAAATAGACTTTCTTAAAGATAGAAAAATCCGGTAAAAACCGAGATTTACCGACATTTTAGCTCAAGCTTCCGAAAGGAATTTGATTATGAAATTTGACACATGGGTAGAGGATGATATTTCTGGTTTTTCTAAAGTAAATCGAATTTTTTGGATATTGGAATATTTTTAAATTCAATTTCTCGTCAGATTCAATCAGAAATTGCTAGCAAATTATTGGAAATTCGAAAAATCAAAATTCCAACGCCAGTATGCTTAAAATCATCCTCTATCATGGGTTAAAATTTCAAAGCATTTTGAATTGATTTGACCCTTCTTTGGAGGAGAGAGAAAGCCTATAGGGGCTTAGGAGCCTTGAAAAATTACAAAAATTCCCCAGGAGATGATTAAGCTATCCCAAGTACTCTGAAATGTGCCGATCGAACTGGAACCCTCGCTACTAGCCTATTGTAGAGACTCTCTTCCGGGGGGTTGAAATTTTGGGTATAACACCCTCGAAGTCGTTTTTCCTCTACTTAGTTTAATTACGGCTTATTACGAGTCGTTTTAACCAAGTGCGCGAGCTTCTGTTTTTTTTTGTTTTTTAGTATTTTTTACAGAAAATGAAAGTGAAAGTTGAAATTACCTAAACTAGGGTTTCAGAGGCAGAATTAGGTCAAATTTTGTTTCCGTCCGTGACTACGGACCTAATGTCCATACCCACGGACCCTAGTTAATCTATGTGGAAGTAAAAGTCGAATTAAACAGAAAACGAAAATTTGAAAAGTCCGGGGCCACGGACAGGTTGTCCTGGGCCCGGACATTGTTTAAAAAACCTAAAATTTTAAAATTTAAAATCCCGCCGCCGTCCGTGGGTGTCCGTGGCCACGGACAACCCGTCTGGTCCCGGACCACCCACGGACAGGGGTTTTACGGTGGTTCCCGACGGTGTTTTCGGCTAAAAAATTATGCACGTGTAGCCTGAAAGGTATACAATACGTTAGTAATTGAAAGATTGCAATTTGAAGTCGAATTATGCAAGAAACTTGACGAACAAGTTAATAAGTCGTGGGTAGATAAAAAGTAGAATTATAACCTGTTTTACCTTCGAATTCAAGATGATTCTTCACGTTGGGATTCTTCGGAGGCTCCGATGATGCCGGTTCCGGATTGAGTTTGACCCGAGCTTCTGGTTGTTGATTGTTGATGATGTTCTTCACGTTTTGGAGGTGGTTTGGTTGATGTTTGATGATTTTGATGTGTTGGGAGTTGAAAATTTTGTTCAGATGGTGATTTCGGGGGATTTTTTATGTGATTTTGGTGCTTGGATGTGTAAAAACGTGAAGAGAATGAGACGGCTGCCTTCTTTGAGAGTCTAGGGTTCTTGTGGTTCTGATTTGATCATGGGATAAGGTTCCTTAAATAGACTTTCTTAAAGATAGAAAAATCCGGTAAAAACCGAGATTTACCGACATTTTAGCTCAAGGGCTTCCGAAAGGAATTTGATTATGAAATTTGACACATGGGTAGAGGATGATATTTCTGGTTTTTCTAAAGTGGAATCGAATTTTTTGGATATTGGAATATTTTTAAATTCAATTTCTCGTCAGATTCAATCAGAAATTGCTAGCAAATTATTGGAAATTCGAAAAATCAAAATTCCAACGCCAGTATGCTTAAATATCATCCTCTATCATGGGTTAAAATTTCAAAGCATTTTGAATTGATTTGACCCTTCTTTGGAGGAGAGAGAAAGCCTATAGGGGCTTAGGAGCCTTGAAAAATTACAAAAATTCCCCGGGAGATGATTAAGATGTCCCAAGTACTCTAAATGTGCCGATCGAACTGAGAACCCTCGCTACTAGCCTATTTGTAGAGACTCTCTTCCGGGGGTTGAAATTTTGGGTATAACACCCTCAAAGTCGTTTTTCCTCTACTTAGTTTAATTACGGCTTATTACGAGTTGTTTTAACCTAAGTGCGCGAGCTTCTGTTTTTTTTGTGTTTTTAGCATTTTTTTCAGAAAATGAAAGTGAAAGTTGAAATTACCTAAACTAGGGTTTCGGAGACAGAATTAGGTCAAATTTTGTTTCCGTCCGTGACTACGGACCTAATGTCCGTACCCACGGACCCTAGTTAATCTATGTGGAAGTAAAGTCGAATTAAACAGAAAACGAAAATTTGAAAAGTCCGGGGCCACGGACAGGTTGTCCGTGGGCCCGGACATTGTTTATAAAAAACCTAAAATTTGAAAATTTAAAATCCCGCCGCCGTCCGTGGTGTCCGTGGCCACGGACAACCTCCGTGTCCGTCCCGGACCACCCACGGACAGGGGTTTTACGGTGGTTCCCGACGGTGTTTTCGGCTAAAAATTATGCACGTAGCCTGAAAGGTATATAATACGTTAGTAATTGAAAGATTGCAATTTGAAGTCGAATTATGCACGAAACTTGACGAACAAGTAACAAGGCAGAAACAAAAGCAATTAGCAATACAGAACCCGAAAAGGGTTGGTTTGAGCCCAAAATTTACAGAGAGTTAATAAGGTCGTGGGAGTTTGAAAAGTAGAATTATAACCTGTTTTACCTTCAATTCAAGGTGATTCTTCACGTTGGATTCTTCGGAGGCTCCGATGATGCCGGTTCCGGATTGAGTTTGACCCGAGCTTCTGGTTGTTGATTGTTGATGATGTTCTTCACGTTTTGGAGGTGGTTTGGTTGATGTTTGATGATTGTTGATGTTGGAGTTGAAAATTTTGTTCAGATGGTGATTTCGGGGGATTTTTTATGTGATTTTGGTGCTTGGATGAGTAAAAACGTGAAGAGAATGAGACGACTGCCTTCTTTGAGAGTCTAGGTTCTTGTGGTTCTGATTTGATCATGGGATAAGGTTCCTTAAATAGACTTTCTTAAAGATAGAAAAATCCGGTAAAAACCGAGATTTACCGACATTTTAGCTCAAGGGCTTCCGATAGGAATTTGATTATGAAATTTGACACATGGGTAGAGGATATATTTCTGGTTTTTCTAAAGTGGAATCGAATTTTTTGGATATTGGAATATTTTTAAATTCAATTTCTCGTCAGATTCAATCAGAAATTGCTAGCAAATTATTGGAAATTCGAAAAATCAAAATTCCAACGCCAGTATGCTTAAATATCATCCTCTATCATGGGTTAAAATTTCAAAGCATTTTGAATTGATTTGACCCTTCTTTGGAGGAGAGAGCCTATAGGGGCTTAGGAGCCTTGAAAAATTACAAAAATTCCCCGGGAGATGATTAAGCTGTCCCAAGTACTCTGAAATGTGCCATCGAACTGGAACCCTCTACTAGCCTATTAGTAGAGACTCTCTTCCGGGGGTTGAAATTTTGGGTATAACCCCTCGAAGTCGTTTTTCCTCTACTAGTTTAATTACGGCTTATTACGAGTTGTTTTAACCTAAGTGCGCGAGCTTCTGTTTTTTTTTTTTAGCATTTTTTTGCAGAAAATGAAAGTGAAAGTTGAAATTACCTAAACTAGGGTTTCAGAGGCAGAATTAGGTCAAATTTTGTTTCTGTCCGTGACCTAATGCCCGTACCCACGGACCCTAATTAATTTGTGGAAGTAAAAGTCGAATTAAACAGAAAACGAAAATTTGAAAAGTCCGGGGCCACGGACAGGTTGTCCGTGGGCCCGGACATTGATTATTAAAAACCTAAAATTTGAAAAATTTAAAATCCCGCCGCCGTCCGTGGGTGTCCGTGGCCACGGACAACCCGTCCGTGGTCCGGACCACCCACGTACAGGGGTTTTACGGTGGTTCCCGACGGTGTTTTCGGCTAAAAAATTATGCACGTGTAGCCTGAAAGGTATACAATACGTTAGTAATTGAAAGATTGCAATTTGAAGTCGAATTATGCAGAAAAATTGACGAACAAGTAACAAGGCAGAGGCAAAAGCAATTAGCAATACAGAACCCGAAAAGGGTTGGTTTGAGCCCAAAATTTAACAGAGAGTTAATAAGGTCGTGGGGAGTTAGAAAAGTGGAATTGTAACCTGTTTTACCTTCGAATTCAAGATGATTCTTCACGTTGGGATTCTTTGGAGGCTCCGATGATGCCGGTTCCGGATTAAGTTTGACCCGAGCTTCTGGTTGTTGATTGTTGATGATGTTCTTCACTTTTTGGAGGTGGTTTGGTTGATGTTTGATGAATGTTGATGGGTTGGGAGTTGAAAATTTTGTTTAGATGGTGATTTCGGGGGATTTTTTATGTGATTTTGGTGCTTGGATGTGTAAAAACGTGAAGAGAATGAGACGGCTGCCATCTTTGAGAGTCTAGGGTTCTTGAGGTTCTGATTTGATCATGGGATAAGGTTCCTTAAATAGACTTTCTTAAAGATAGAAAAATCCGGTAAAAACCGAGATTTACCGACATTTTAGCTCAAGGGCTTCCAAAGGAATTTGATTATGAAATTTGACACATGGGTAGAGGATAATATTTCTGGTTTTTCTAAAGTGGAATCGAATTTTTTGGATATTGGAATATTTTTAAATTCAATTTCTCGTCAGATTCAATCAGAAATTGCTAGCAAATTATTGGAAATTCGAAAAATCAAAATTCCAACGCCAGTATGCTTGAAATATCATCCTCTATCATGGGTTAAAATTTCAAAGCATTTTGAATTGATTTGACCCTTTCTTTGGAGGTGAGAGATTGCCTATAGGGTGCTTAGGAGCCTTGAAAAATTACAAAAATTCCCCGGGAGATGATTAAGCTGTCCCAAGTACTCTGAAATGTGCCAATCGAACTGGGAACCCTTGCTACTAGCCTATTAGTAGAGACTCTCTTCCGGGGGTTGAAATTTTGGGTATAACCCCCTCGAAGTCGTTTTTCCTCTACATAGTTTAATTACGGCTTATTACGAGTTGGTTTAACCTAAGTGCGCAGCTTCTGTTTTTTTTTGTGTTTTTAGCATTTTTTTACAGAAAATGAAAGTGAAAGTTGAAATTACCTAAACTAGGGTTTCGGAGGCAGAATTTGGTCAAATTTTGTTTCCGTCCGTGACTACGGACCTAATGTCCGTACCCACGGACCCTAGTTAATCTATGTGGAAGTAAAAGTCGAATTAAACAGAAAACGAAAACTTGAAAGTCCGGGGCATGGACAGGTTGTCCTGGGCCCGGATATTGTTTATAAAAAACCTAAAATTTGAAGAATTTAAAATCCCGCCGCCGTCCGTGGTCCCGGACCATAGGTCCGGTCCCGGACCACCCACGGACAAGAGTTTTACGGTCGTTCCCGACGGTGTTTTCGGCTAAAAAATGCATGTGTAGCCTGAAAGGTATACAATACGTTAGTAATTGAAAGATTGCAATTTGAAGTCGAATTATGCACGAAACTTGACGAACAAGTAACAAGGCAGAAGCAAAAGCAATTAGCAATACAGAACCCAAAAGGGTTGGTTTGTGCCCAAAATTTAACAGAGAGTTAATAAGGTGGGGAGTTAGAAAAGTAGAATTATAACCTTTTACCTTCGAATTCAAGATGATTTTCACGTTGGGATTCTTCGGAGGCTCCGATGATGCCGGTTCCGGATTGAGTTTGACCCGAGCTTCTGGTTGATGATTGTTGATGATGTTCTTCACGTTTTGGAGGTGGTTTGGTTGATGTTTGATGATTCTTGATGTGTTGAAGTTGAAAATTTTGTTTAGATGGTGATTTCGGGGGATTTTTGATGTGATTTTGGTGCTTGGATGTGTAAAAACGTGAAGAGAATGAGACGGCTGCCTTCTTTGAGAGTCTAGGGTTCTTGAGGTTCTGATTTGATCATGGGATAAGGTTCCTTAAATAGACTTTCTTAAAGATAGAAAATCCGGTAAAAACCGAGATTCACCGACATTTTAGCTCAAGAGCTTCCGAAAGGAATTTGATTATGAAATTTGACACATGGGTAGAGGATGATATTTCTAGTTTTTCTAAAGTGGAATCGAATTTTTTGGATATTGGAATATTTTAAATTCAATTTCTCGTCAGATTCAATCAGAAATTGCTAGCAAATTATTGGAAATTCGAAAAATCAAATTCCAACGCCAGTATGCTTAAAATATCATCCTCTATCATGGGTTAAAATTTCAAAGCATTTTGAATTGATTTGACCCTTCTTTGGAGGAGAGAGAAAGCCTATAGGGGGCTTAGGAGCCTTGAAAATTACAAAAATTCCCCGGGAGATGATTAAGCTGTCCCAAGTACTCTGAAATGTGCCGATCGAACTGGGAACCCTTGCTACTAGCCTATGTAGAGACTCTCTTCCGGGGGGTTGAAAATTTGGGTATAACACCCTCGAAGTCGTTTTTCCTCTACTTAGTTTAATTACGGCTTATTACGAGTTGTTTTAACCGAAGTGCGAGCTTCTGTTTTTTTTTTGTGTTTTTAGATTTTTTTACAGAAAATGAAAGTGAAAGTTGAAATTACCTAAACTAGGGTTTCGGAGACAGAATTAGGTCAAATTTTGTTTCCGTCCGTGACTACGGACCTAATGTCTGTACCCACGGACCCTAGTTAATCTATGTGGAAGTAAAAGTCGAATTAAACAGAAAACGAAAATTTGAAAAGTCCGGGGCCACGGACAGGTTGTCCGTGGGCCCGGACATTGTTTATAAAAAAACCTAAAATTTGAAAATTTAAAATCCCGCCGCCGTCCGTGGGTCCGGGCCACGGACTACCGTCCCTGGTCCCGGACCATAGGTCCGGGGTCCCACCACCCACGGACAGGGGTTTTACGGTGGTTGCCGACGGTGTTTTCGGCTACAAAATTATGCACGTGTAGCCTGAAAGGTATACAATACGTTAGTAATTGAAAGATTGCAATTTGAAGTCGAATTATGCATGAAACTTGACAACAAGTAACAAGGAAGAAGCAAAAGCAATTTGCAATACAGAACCCGAAAAGGGTTGGTTTGAGCCGAAAATTTAACAGAGAGTTAATAAGGTCGTGGGGAGTTAGAAAAGTAGAATTATAACCTGTTTTACCTTCTAATTCAAGATGATTCTTCACGTTGGGATTCTTCGGAGGCTCCGATGATGCCGGTTCCGGATTGAGTTTGACCCGAGCTTCTGGTTGTTGATTGTTGATGATGTTCTTCACGTTTGGAGGTGGTTTGGTTGATGTTTGATGATTGTTGATGTGTTGGGAGTTGAAAATTTGTTTAGATGGTGATTTCGGGGGATTTTTGATGTGATTTTGGTGCTTGGATGTGTAAAAAAGTGAAGAGAATGAGACGGCTGCCTTCTTTGAGAGTCTAGGGTTCTTGAGGTTTTGATTTGATCATGGGATAAGGTTCCTTAAATAGACTTTCTTAAAGATAGAAAAATCCGGTAAAAACCGAGATTTACCGACATTTTAGCTCAAGGGCTTCCAAAGGAATTTGATTATGAAATTTGACACATGGGTAGAGGATGATATTTCTGGTTTTTCTAAAGTGGATCGAATTTTTTGGATATTGGAATATTTTTCAATTCAATTTCTCGTCAATTCAATCAGAAATTGCTCGCAAATTATAGGAAATTCGAAAAAATCAAAATTACAACACCCCAGTATGCTTAAAATATCATCCTCTATCATGAGTTAAAATGTCAAAGCATTTTGAATTGATTTGACCCTTCTTTGGAGGAGAGAGAAAGCCTATATGGGGCTTAGGAGCCTTGAAAAATTACAAAAATTCCCCGGGAGATGATTAGGCTGTCCCAAGTACTCTGAAATGTGCCGATCGAACTGGGAACCCTTGCTACTAGCCTATTAGTAGAGACTCTCTTCTGGGGCGGTTGAAATTTTGGTATAACCCTCGAAGTCGTTTTTCCTCTACTTGGTTTACCGGCTTATTACGAGTTGTTTTAACCTAAGTGCGTGAGCTTCTGTTTTTTTTTGTGTTTTTAGCATTTTTTTACAGAAAATGAAAGTGAAAGTTGAAATTACCTAAACTAGGGTTTCGGAGGCAGAATTAGTCAAATTTTGTTTCTGTCCGTGACTACGGACCTAATGTCCGTACCCATGGACCCTAGTTAATCTATGTGGAAGTAAAAGTCGAATTAAACAGAAAATGAAATTTGAAAAGTCCGGGGCCATGGACAGGTTGTCGTGGGCCCGACATTGTTTATAAAAAACCTAAAATTTTGAAAATTTAAAATCCCGCCGCCGTCCGGGTGTCCCGTGGCCACGGACAACCCGTCCGTGGTCCCGGACCACCCACAGACAGGGGTTTTACGGTGGTTCCCAACGGTGTTTTTGGCTAAAAAATTATGCACGTGTAGCCTGAAAGGATATAATACGTTAGTAATTGAAAGATTGCAATTTGAAGTCGAATTATGCATGAAACTTGACGAACAAGTAACAAGGCAAAAGCAAAAGCAATTAGCAATACAGAACCCGAAAAGGGTTGGTTTGAGCCCAAAATTTAACAGAGAGTTAATAAGGTCATGGGGAGTTAGAAAAGTGGAATTGTAACCTGTTTTACCTTCGAATTCAAGATGATTCTTCACGTTGGGATTCTTAGGCTCCGATGATGCCGGTTCCGGATTAGTTTGACCCGAGCTTCTGGTTGTTGATTGTTGATGATGTTCTTCACGTTTTGGAGGTGGTTTGGTTGATGTTTGATGACTGTTGATGTGTTGGGAGTAAAAATTTGTTTAGATGGTGATTTCGGGGATTTTTGATGTGATTTTGGTGCTTGGATGTGTAAAAACGTGAAGAGAATGAGACGCTGCCTTCTTTGAGAGTCTAGGGTTCTTGAGGTTCTGATTTGATCATGGGATAGGTTCCTTAAATAGACTTTCTTAAAGATAGAAAAATCCGGTAAAAACCAGATTCACCGACATTTTAGCTCAAGGGCTTCCGAAAGGAATTTGATTATGAAATTTGACACATGGGTAGAGTTGATATTTCTGGTTTTTCTAAAGTGGAATCGAATTTTTTTGGATATTGGAATATTTTTAAATTCAATTTCTCGTCAGATTCAATCGGAAATTGCTAGCAAATTATTGGATATTCGAAAAAATCAAAATTCCAACGCCAGTATGCTTAAAAGATCATCCTCTATCATGGGGTTAAAATTTAAAAGCATTTTGAATTGATTTGACCCTTCTTTGGAAGAGAAGAAAGCCTATAGGGGGCTAAGGAGCCTTGAAAAATTACAAAAATTCCTAGGGAGATGATTAAGCTGCCCAAGTACTCTGAAATGTGCCGATCGAACTGGAAAACCTGCTACAGCCTATTAGTAGAGACCTCTTCCGGGGGGGTTGAAATTTGGGTATAACACCCTCGAAGTCGTTTTTCCTCTACTTAGTTTAAATACGGCTTATTACGAGTTGTTTAACCTAAGTGCGCGAGCTTCTGTTTTTTTTTGTGTTTTTTAGCATTTTTTACAGAAAATGAAAGTGAAAGTTGAAATTACCTAAACTAGGGTTTCGGAGGCAGAATTAGGTCAAATTTTGTTTCCGTCCGTGGACTACGGACTTAATGTCCGTACCCACGGACCCTAGTTAATCTATGTGGAAGTAAAAGTCAAATTAAACAGCAAAACGAAAATTTGAAAAAGTCCGGGGCCACGGACAGGTTGTCCGTGGGCCCGGACATTGTTTATAAAAAACCTAAAATTTGAAAAATTTTAAATCCCGCTGCCGTCCGTGGGTGTCCGTGGTCCCGGACCACCACGGACAGGGTTTTCCGTGGTTCCCGACGGTGTTTTCGGCTACAAAATTATGCACGTGTAGCCGAAAGGTATACAATACGTTAGTAATTGAAGATTGCAATTTGAAGTCGAATTATGCACGAAACTTGACGAACAAGTAACAAGGCAAAAGCAAAAGCTATTAGCAATACAGAACCCAAAAGGGTTGGTTTGAGCCCAAAATTTAATAGAGAGTTAATAAGGTCGTGGGGAGTTATAAAATAGAATTATAACCTGTTTTACCTCAATTCAAGATGATTCTTCACGTTGGGATTCTTCGGAGGCTCCGATGATGCCGGTTCCAGATTGAGTTTGACCCGAGCTTCTGGTTGATGATTGTTGATGATGTTCTTCACGTTTGGAGGTGGTTTGGTTGATGTTTGATGATTGTGATGTGTTGGGAGTTGAAAATTTTGTTTAGATGGTGATTTCGGGGATTTTTGATGTGATTTGGTGCTTGGATGTGTTAAAACGTAAGAGAATGACGGCTATCTTCTTTGGAGTCTAGGGTTCTTGAGGTTTGATTTGATCATAGGATATGGTTCCTTAAATAGACTTCTTAAAGATAGAAAAATCCGGTAAAAAACCGAGATTTACCGACATTTTAGCTCAAGAGCTTCCGAAAGGAATTTGATTATGAAATTTGACACATGGGTATAGGATGATATTTCTGGTTTTTCTAAAGTAGAATCGAATTTTTTGGATATTGGAATATTTTTAAATTCAATTTCTCGTCAGATTCAATCAGAAATTGCTAGCAAATTATTGGAAATTCGAAAAATCAAAATTCCAACTCCAGTATGCTTAAAATATCATCCTCTATCATTGGTTAAAATTTCAAAGCATTTTGAATTGATTTGACCCTTCTTTGGAGGAGAGAGAAAGCCTATAGGGGCTTAGGAGCCTTGAAAAATTACAAAAATTCCCCAGGAGATGATTAAGCTATCCCAAGTATTCTGAAATGAGCCGATCGAACTGGGAACCCTCGCTACTAGCCTATTAGTAGAGACTCTCTTCCGGGGGGTTGAAATTTTGGGTATACACCCTCGAAGTCGTTTTTCCTCTACTTAGTTTAATTACAGCTTATTACGAGTCGTTTTAACCAAAGTGCGCGAGCTTCTGTTTTTTTTTGTGTTTAGTACTTTTTTACAGAAAATGAAAGTGAAAGTTGAAATTACCTAAACTAGGGTTTCAGAGGCAGAATTAGGTCAAATTTTGTTTCCGTCCGGACTACGGACCTAATGTCCATACCCACGGACCCTAGTTAATCTATGTGGAAGTAAAAGTCGAATAAACAGAAAACGAAAATTTGAAAAGTCCGGGGCCACGGACAGGTTGTCCTTGGGCCCGGACATTGTTTAGAAAAAACAAAATTTTAAAATTTTAAAATTCCGCCGCCGTCTGTGGGTGTCCGGCCACGGACAACCCGTTCTTGGTCCCGGACCACCCACGGACAGGGGTTTTACGGTGGTTCCCGACGGTGTTTTCGGCTAAAAAATTATGCACGGTAGCCTGAAAGGTTGACAATACGTTAGTAATTGAAAGATTGCAATTTGAAGTCGAATTATGCAAGAAACTTGACGAACAAGTTAATAAGTCGTGGGTAGATAGAAAAGTAGAATTATAACCTGTTTTAATACCTTCGAATTCAAGATGATTCTTCACGTTGGGATTCTTCGAAGGCTCCGATGAAGCCGGTTCCGGATTGACTTTGACCCGAGCTTCTGGTTGTTGATTGTTGATGATGTTCTTCACGTTTTGGAGGTGGTTTGGTTGATGTTTGATGATTTTTGATGTGTTGGGAGTTGAAAATTTTTTCAGATGGTGATTTCGGGGGATTTTTTATGTGATTTGGTGCTTGGATGAGTAAAACGTGAAGAGAATGAGACGGCTGCCTTCTTTGAGAGTCTAGGGTTCTTGTGGTTCTGATTTGATCATGGGATAAGGTTCCTTAAATAGACTTTCTAAAAGATAGAAAAATCCGGTAAAAACTGAGATTTACCGACATTTTAGCTCAAGGGCTTCCGAAAGGAATTTGATTATGAAATTTGACACATGGGTAGAGGATGATATTTCTGGTTTTTCTAAAGTGGAATCGAATTTTTTGGATATTGGAATATTTTTAAATTCAATTTCTCGTCAGATTCAATCAGAAATTGCTAGCAAATTATTGGAAATTCGAAAAATCAAAATTCCAACGCCAGTATGCTTAAATATCATCCTCTATCATGGGTTAAAATTTCAAAGCATTTTGAATTGATTTGACCCTTCTTTGGAGGAGAGAGAAAGCCTATAGGGGGCTTAGGAGCCTTGAAAAATTACAAAAATTCCCCGGGAGATGATTAAGATGTCCCAAGTACTCTAAAATGTGCCGATCGAACTGAGAACCCTCGCTACTAGCCTATTTGTAGAGACTCTCTTCCGGGGGTTGAAATTTTGGGTATAACACCCTCAAAGTCGTTTTTCCTCTACTTAGTTTAATTACGGCTTATTACGAGTTGTTTTAACCTAAGTGCGCGAGCTTCTATTTTTTTTGTGTTTTTTAGCATTTTTTTACAGAAAATGAAAGTGAAAGTTGAAATTACCTAAACTAGGGTTTCGAGACAGAATTAGGTCAAATTTTGTTTCCGTCGTGACTACGGACCTAATGTCCGTACCCACGGACCCTAGTTAATCTATGTGGAAGTAACAGTCGAATTAAACAGAAAACGAAAATTTGAAAAGTCCGGGGCCACGGACAGGTTGTCCGTGGGCCCAGACATTGTTTATAAAACCTAAAATTTTGAAAAATTTAAAATCCCGCCGCCGTCCGTGGGTGTCCGTGGCCACGGACAACCTCTGTGGTCCCGGACCATAGGTCCGGGGTCCCGGACCACCCACGGACAGGGGTTTTACGGTGGTTCCCGACGGTGTTTTCGGCTAAAAAATTATGCACGTAAAGCCTGAAAGGTATATAATACGTTAGTAATTGAAAGATTGCAATTTGAAGTCGAATTATGCACGAAACTTGACGAACAAGTACAAGGAAAAGCAAAAGCAATTAGCAATACAGAACCCGAAAAGGGTTGGTTTGAGCCCAAAATTTAACAGAGAGTTAATAAGGTCGTGGGGAGTTAGAAAAGTAGAATTATAACCTGTTTTACCTTCGAATTCAAGATGATTCTTCACGTTGGGATTCTTCGGAGGCTCCGATGATGCCGGTTCCGGATTGGTTTGACCCGAGCTTCTGGTTGTTGATTGTTGATGATGTTCTTCACGTTTGGAGGTGGTTTGGTTGATGTTTGATGATGTTGATGTGTTGGGAGTTGAAAATTTTGTTTAGATGGTGATTTCGGGGGATTTTTTATGTGATTTTGGTGCTTGGATGTGTAAAAACGTGAAGAGAATGAGACGACTGCCTTCTTTGAGAGTCTAGGTTCTTGAGGTTCTGATTTGATCATGGGATAAGGTTCCTTAAATAGACTTTCTTAAAGATAGAAAAATCCGGTAAAAACCGAGATTTACCGACATTTTAGCTCAAGGGCTTCCGAAGGAATTTGATTATGAAATTTGACACATGGGTAGAGGATGATATTTCTGGTTTTTCTAAAGTGGAATCGAATTTTTGGATATTGGAATATTTTTAAATTCAATTTCTCGTCAGATTCATCAGAAATTGCTAGCAAATTATTGGAAATTCGAAAAATCAAAATTCCAACGCCAGTATGCTTAAATATCATCCTCTATCATGGGTTAAAATTTCAAAGCATTTTGAATTGATTTGACCCTTCTTTGGAGGAGAGAGAAAGCCTATAGGGGGCTTAGGAGCCTTGAAAAATTACAAAAATTCCCCGGGAGATGATTAAGTCCCAAGTACTCTAAAATGTGCCGATCGAACTGAGAACCCTCGCTACTAGCCTATTTGTAGAGACTCTCTTCCGGGGGGTTGAAATTTTGGGTATAACCCCTCAAAGTCGTTTTTCTCTTAGTTTAATTACGGCTTATTACGAGTTGTTTTAACCTAAGTGCGCGAGCTTCTGTTTTTTTTGTGTTTTTTGCATTTTTTGACAGAAAATGAATGAAAGTTGAAATTACCTAAACTAGGGTTTCAGAGGCAAATTAGGTCAAATTTTGTTTCCGTCCGTGACGGACCTAATGTCCGTACCCACGGACCCTAATTAATATTTGTGGAAGTAAAAGTCGAATTAAACAGAAAACGAAAATTTGAAAAGTCCGGGGCCACGGACAGGTTGTCCGTGGGCCCGGACATTGATTATTAAAACCTAAAATTTGAAAAATTTAAAATCCCGCCGCCGTCCGTGGGTGTCCGTGGCCACGGACAACCCATCCGTGGTCCCGGACCACCCACGTACAGGGGTTTTACGGTGGTTCCCGACGGTGTTTTCGGCAAAAAATTATGCACGTGTAGCCTGAAAGGTATACAATACGTTAGTAATTGAAAGATTGCAATTTGAAGTCGAATTATGCAGAAAATTGACGAACAAGTAACAAGGCAGAGGCAAAAGCAATTAGCAATACAGAACCCGAAAAGGGTTGGTTTGAGCCCAAATTTACAGAGAGTAATAAGGTCGTGGGGAGTTAGAAAAGTGAATTGTAACCTGTTTTACCTTCGAATTCAAGATGATTCTTCACGTTGGGATTCTTTGGAGGCTCCGATGATGCCGGTTCCGGATTAAGTTTGACCCGAGCTTCTGGTTGTGATTGTTGATGATGTTCTTCACTTTTTGGAGGTGGTTTGGTTGATGTTTGATGAATGTTGATGGTTGGGAGTTGAAAATTTTGTTTAGATGGTGATTTCGGGGGATTTTTTATGTGATTTTGGTGCTTGGATGTGTAAAAACGTGAAGAGAATGAGACGGCTGCCTTCTTTGAGAGTCTAGGGTTCTTGAGGTTCTGATTTGATCATGGGATAAGGTTCCTTAAATAGACTTTCTTAAAGATAGAAAAATCCGGTAAAAACCGAGATTTACCGACATTTTAGCTCAAGGCTTCCGATAGGAATTTGATTATGAAATTTGACACATGGGTAGAGGATAATATTTCTGGTTTTTCTAAAGTGGAATCGAATTTTTGGATATTGGAATATTTTTAAATTCAATTTCTCGTCAGATTCAATCAGAAATTGCTAGCAAATTATGGAAATTCGAAAAATCAAAATTCCAACGCCAGTATGCTTAAATATCATCCTCTATCATGGGTTAAAATTTCAAAGCATTTTGAATTGATTTGACCCTTTCTTTGGAGGTGAGAGATTGCCTATAGGGTGCTTAGGAGCCTTGAAAAATTACAAAAATACCCCGGGAGATGATTAAGCTGTCCCAAGTACTCTGAAATGTGCCAATCGAACTGGAACCCTTTCTACTAGCCTATTAGTAGAGACTCTCTTCCGGGGGTTGAAATTTTGGGTATAACCCCTCGAAGTCGTTTTTCCTCTACATAGTTTAATTACGGCTTATTACGAGTTTTTTAACCTAAGTGCGAGCTTCTTTTTTTTTTGTTTTTAGCATTTTTTTGCAGAAAATGAAAGTGAAAGTTGAAATTACCTAAACTAGGGTTTCAGAGGCAGAATTAGGTCAATTTTGTTTCTGTCCGTGACCTAATGCCCTACCCACGGACCCTAATTAATTTGTGGAAGTAAAAGTCGAATTAAACAGAAAACGAAAATTTGAAAAGTCGGGGCCACGGACAGGTTGTCCGTGGGCCCGGACATTGTTATTAAAAACCTAAAATTTGAAAAATTTAAAATCCCGCCGCCGTCCGTGGGTGTCCGTGGCCACGGACAACCCGTCCGTGGTCCGGACCACCCACGTACAGGGGTTTTACGGTGGTTCCCGACGGTGTTTTCGGCTAAAAAATTATGCACGTGTAGCCTGAAAGGTATACAATACGTTAGTAATTGAAAGATTGCAATTTGAAGTCGAATTATGCAGAAAATTGACGAACAAGTAACAAGGCAGAGGCAAAAGCAATTAGCAATACAGAACCCGAAAAGGGTTGGTTTGAGCCCAAAATTTAACAGAGAGTTAATAAGGTCGTGGGGAGTTAGAAAAGTGAATTGTAACCTGTTTTACCTTCGAATTCAAGATGATTCTTCACGTTGGGATTCTTTGGAGGCTCCGATGATGCCGGTTCCGGATTAGTTTGACCCGAGCTTCTGGTTGTGATTGTTGATGATGTTCTTCACTTTTGGAGGTGGTTTGGTTGATGTTTGATGAATGTTGATGGTTAGTTGAAAATTTTGTTTAGATGGTGATTTCGGGGGATTTTTTATGTGATTTTGGTGCTTGGATGTGTAAAAACGTGAAGAGAATGAGACGGCTGCCTCTTTGAGAGTCTAGGGTTCTTGAGGTTCTGATTTGATCATGGGATAAGGTTCCTTAAATAGACTTTCTTAAAGATAGAAAAATCCGGTAAAAACCGAGATTTACCGACATTTTAGCTCAAGGGCTTCCAAAAGGAATTTGATTATGAAATTTGACACATGGGTAGAGGATAATTTTGGTTTTTCTAAAGTGGAATCGAATTTTTTGGATATTGGAATATTTTAAATTCAATTTCTCGTCAGATTCAATCAGAAATTGCTAGCAAATTATTGGAAATTCGAAAAATCAAAATTCCAACGCCAGTATGCTTAAAATATCATCCTCTATCATGGGTTAAAATTTCAAAGCATTTTGAATTGATTTGACCCTTTCTTTGGAGGAGAGATTGCCTATAGGGTGCTTAGGAGCCTTGAAAAATTACAAAAATTCCCCGGGAGATGATTAAGCTGTCCCAAGTACTCTGAAATGTGCCATCGAACTGGGAACCCTTGCTACTAGCCTATTAGTAGAGACTCTCTTCCGGGGGGTTGAAATTTTGGGTATAACCCCTCGAAGTCGTTTTTCCTCTACAGTTTAATTACGGCTTATTACGAGTTGTTTTAACCTAAGTGCGCAGCTTCTGTTTTTTTTTGTGTTTTTTAGCATTTTTTTACAGAAAATGAATGTGAAAGTTGAAATTACCTAAACTAGGGTTTCGGAGGCAGAATTAGGTCAAATTTTGTTTCCGTCCGTGACTACGGACCTAATGTCCGTACCCACGGACCCTAGTTAATCTATGTGGAAGAAGTAAAAGTCGAATTAAACAGAAAACGAAAATTTGAAAGTCCGGGGCATGGACAGGTTGTCCGTGGGCCCGGATATTGTTATAAAAAACCTAAAATTGAAAATTTAAAATCCCGCCGCCGTCCGTGGTCCCGGACCATAGGTCCGGTGTCCCGGACCACCCACGGACAGGGGTTTTACGGTTTCCCGACGGTGTTTTCGGCTAAAAATTATGCATGTGTAGCCTGAAAGGTATACAATACGTTAGTAATTGAAAGATTGCAATTTGAAGTCGAATTATGCACGAAACTTGACGAACAAGTAACAAGGCAGAAGCAAAAGCAATTAGCAATACAGAACCCAAAAGGGTTGGTTTGTGCCCAAAATTTAACAGAGAGTTAATAAGGTCGTGGGGAGTTAGAAAAGTAGAATTATAACCTATTTTACCTTCGAATTCAAGATGATTCTTCACGTTGGGATTCTTCGGAGGCTCCGATGATGCCGGTTCCGGATTGAGTTTGACCCGAGCTTCTGGTTGTGATTGTTGATGATGTTCTTCACGTTTTGGAGGTGGTTTGGTTGATGTTTGATGATTCTTGATGTGTTGAGTTGAAAAATTTGTTTAGATGGTGATTTCGGGGGATTTTTGATGTGATTTTGGTGCTTGGATGTGTAAAAACGTGAAGAGAATGAGACGGCTGCCTTCTTTGAGAGTCTAGGGTTCTTGAGGTTCTGATTTGATCATGGGATAAGGTTCCTTAAATAGACTTTCTTAAAGATAGAAAAATCCGGTAAAAACCGAGATTCCGACATTTTAGCTCAAGGCTTCCGAAAGGAATTTGATTATGAAATTTGACACATGGGTAGAGGATGATATTTCTGTTTTTCTAAAGTGGAATCGAATTTTTTGGATATTGGAATATTTTTAAATTCAATTTCTCGTCAGATTCAATCAGAAATTGCTAGCAAATTATTGGAAATTCGAAAAATCAATTCCAAGCCAGTATGCTTAAATATATCCTCTATCATGGGTTAAAATTTCAAAGCATTTTGAATTGATTTGACCCTTCTTTGGAGGAGAGAGAAAGCCTATAGGGGCTTAGGAGCCTTAAAAATTATAAAAATTCCCCAGGAGATGATTAAGATATCCCAAGTTCTGAAATGTGCCGATCGAACTGGGAACCCTCGCTACTAGCCTATTAGTAGTGACTCTCTTCCGGGGGTTGAAATTTTGGGTATAACACCCTCGAAGTCGTTTTTCCTCTACTTAGTTTAATTACGGCTTATTACGAGTCGTTTTAACCAAAGTGCACGAGCTTCTGTGTTTTTTTAGTATTTTTTTACAGAAAATGAAAGTGAAAGTTGAAATTACCTAAACTAGGGTTTCAGAGACGAATTAGGTCAAATTTTGTTTCCGTCCGTGACTACGGACCTAATGTCCGTACCCACGGACCCTAGTTAATCTATGTGGAAGTAAAAGTCGAATTAAACAGAAAACGAAAATTTGAAAAGTCCGGGGCCACGGACAGGTTGTCGTGGGCCCGGACATTGTTTATAAAAAACCTAAAATTTTGAAAAATTTAAAATCCCGCCGCCGTCCGTGGGTGTCCGTGGTCCCGGACCACCCACGGACAGGGGTTTTACGGTGGTTCCCGACGGTGTTTTCGGCTAAAAAATTATGCACGTAAAGCCTGAAAGGTATATAATACGTTAGTAATTGAAAGATTGCAATTTGAAGTCGAATTATACACGAAACTTGACGAACAAGTAACAAGGCAGAACAAAGCAATTAGCAATACAGAACCCGAAAAGGGTTGGTTTGAGCCCAAAATTCACAGAGAGTTAATAAGGTTCGTGGGGAGTTTGAAAAGTAGAATTATAACCTGTTTTACCTTCAATTCAAGGTGATTCTTCACGTTAGGATTCTTCGGAGGCTCCGATGATGCCGGTTCCGGATTGAGTTTGACCCGAGCTTCTGGTTGTTGATTGTTGATGATGTTCTTCACGTTTTGGAGGTGGTTTGGTTGATGTTTGATGATTGTTGATGTGTTCGGAGTTGAAAATTTGTTCAGATGGTGATTTCGGGGGATTTTTTGTGATTTTGGTGCTTGGATGAGTAAAAACGTGAAGAGAATGAGACGACTGCCTTCTTTGAGAGTCTAAGGTTCTTGTGGTTCTGATTTGATCATGGGATAAGGTTCCTTAAATAGACTTTCTTAAAGATAGAAAAATCCGGTAAAAACCGAGATTTACCGACATTTTAGCTCAAGGGCTTCCGATAGGAATTTGATTATGAAATTAGACACATGGGTAGAGGATGACATTTATGGTTTTTCTAAAGTAGAATCGAATTTTTTGGATATTGGAATATTTTTAAATTCAATTCTCGTCAGATTCAATCAGAAATTGCTAGCAAATGATTGGAAATTCGAAAAATCAAAATTCCAACGCCAGTATGCTTAAATATCATCCTCTATCATGGGTTAAAATTTCAAAGCATTTTGAATTGATTTGACCCTTCTTTGGAGGAGAGAGAAAGCCTATAGGGGGCTTAGGAGCCTTGAAAAATTACAAAAATTCCCCGAGAGATTAAGATGTCCCAAGTACTCTAAAATGTGCCGATCGAACTGAGAACCCTCGCTACTAGCCTATTTGTAGAGACTCTCTTCCGGGGGGTTGAAATTTTGGGTATAACACCCTCAAAGTCGTTTTTTCTACTTAGTTTAATTACGGCTTATTACGAGTCGTTTTAACCAAAGTGCACGAGCTTCTGTTTTTTTTTGTGTTTTTTAGTATTTTTTTACAGAAAATGAAAGTGAAAGTTGAAATTACCTAAACTAGGGTTTCAAGACAGAATTAGGTCAAATTTTGTTTCCGTCCGTGACTACGGACCTAATGTCCATACCCACGGACCCTAGTTATCTATGTGGAAGTAAAAGTCGAATTAAACAGAAAACGAAAATTTGAAAAGTCCGGGGCCACGGACAGGTTGCTCGTGGGCCCGGACATTGTTTAAAAAACCTAAAATTTTGAAAATTTAAAATCCCGCCGCCGTCCGTGGGTGTCCGTGGTCCCGGACCACCCACGGATAGGGGTTTTACGGTGGTTCCCGACGGTGTTTTCGGCTAAACAATTATGCACGTAAAGCCTGAAAGGTATATAATACGTTAGTAATTGAAAGATTGCAATTTGAAGTCGAATTATGCACGAAACTTGACGAACAAGTAACAAGGGAGAACAAAAGCAATTAGCAATACAGAACCCGAAAAGGGTTGGTTTGAGCCCAAAATTTCACAGAGAGTTAATAAGTCGTGGGGAGTTTGAAAAGTAGAATTATAACCTGTTTTACCTTCAAATTCAAGGTGATTCTTCACGTTAGGATTCTTCAGAGGCTCCGATGATGCCGGTTCCGGATTGAGTTTGACCCGAGCTTCTGCTGTTGATTGTTGATGATGTTCTTCACGTTTTGGAGGTGGTTTGGTTGATGTTTGATGATTGTCTATGTGTTCGGAGTTGAAAATTTTGTTCAGATGGTGATTTCGGGGGATTTTTTATGTGATTTTGGTGCTTGGATATAAAAACGTGAAGAGAATGAGACGACTGCCTTCTTTGAGAGTCTAAGGTTCTTGTGGTTCTGATTTGATCATGGGATAAGGTTCCTTAAATAGACTTTCTTAAAGATAGAAAAATCCGGTAAAAACCGAGATTTACCGACATTTTAGCTCAAGGGCTTCCGATAGGAATTTGATTATGAAATTTGACACATGGGTAGAGGATGATATTTCTGGTTTTTCTAAAGTAGAATCGAATTTTTTGGATATTGGAATATTTTAAATTCAATTTCTCATCAGATTCAATCAGAAATTGCTAGCAAATGATTGGAAATTCGAAAAATCAAAATTCCAACGCCAGTATGCTTAAATATCATCCTCTATCATGGGTTAAAATTTCAAAGCATTTTGAATTGATTTGACCCTTCTTTGGAGGAGAGAGAAAGCCTATAGGGGGCTTAGGAGCCTTGAAAAATTACAAAAATTCCCCGAGATGATTAAGATGTCCCAAGTACTCTAAAATGTGCCGATCGAACTGAGAACCCTCGCTACTAGCCTATTTGTAGAGACTCTCTTCCGGGGGGTTGAAATTTTGGGTATAACACCCTCAAAGTCGTTTTTCATCTACTTAGTTTAATTACGGCTTATTACGAGTTGTTTTAACCTAAGTGCGCGAGCTTCTGTTTTTTTTATGTTTTTAGCATTTTTTTGCAGAAAATGAAAGTGAAAGTTGAAATTACCTAAACTAGGGTTTCAGAGCAGAATTAGGTCAAATTTTGTTTCTGTCCGTGACCTAATGCCCGTACCCACGGACCCTAATTAATATTTGTGGAAGTAAAAGTCGAATTAAACAGAAAACGAAAATTTGAAAAGTCCGGGGCCACGGACAGGTTGTCCGTGGGCCCGGACATTGATTATTAAAAACCTAAAATTTGAAAAATTTAAAATCCCGCCGCCGTCCGTGGGTGTCCGTGGCCACGGACAACCCATCCGTGGTCCCGGACCACCCACGTACAGGGGTTTTACGGTGGTTCCACGGTGTTTTCGGCTAAAAAATTATGCACGTGTAGCCTGAAAGGTATACAATACGTTAGTAATTGAAAGATTGCAATTTGAAGTCGAATTATGCAGAAAAATTGACGAACAAGTAACAAGGCAGAGGCAAAAGCAATTAGCAATACAGAACCCGAAAAGGGTTGGTTTGAGCCCAAAATTTACCAGAGAGTAAATAAGGTCGTGGGGAGTTAGAAAAGTGGAATTGTAACCTGTTTTACCTTCGAATTCAAGATGATTCTTCACGTTGGGATTCTTTGGAGGCACCGATGATGCCGGTTCCGGATTAAGTTTGACCCGAGCTTCTGGTTGTTGATTGTTGATGATGTTCTTCACTTTTTGGAGGTGGTTTGGTTGATGTTTGATGAATGTTGATGGGTTGGGAGTTGAAAATTTTTTTAGATGGTGATTTCGGGGGATTTTTTATGTGATTTTGGTGCTTGGATGTGTAAAAACGTGAAGAGAATGAGACGGCTGCCTTCTTTGAGAGTCTAGGGTTCTTGAGGTTCTGATTTGATCATGGGATAAGGTTCCTTAAATAGACTTTCTTAAAGATAGAAAAATCCGGTAAAAACCGAGATTTACCGACATTTTAGCTCAAGGCTTCCGATAGGAATTTGATTATGAAATTTGACACATGGGTAGAGGATAATATTTCTGGTTTTTCTAAAGTGGAATCGAATTTTTTGGATATTGGAATATTTTTAAATTCAATTTCTCGTCAGATTCAATCAGAAATTGCTAGCAAATTATGGAAATTCGAAAAATCAAAATTCCAACGCCAGTATGCTTAAAATATCATCCTCTATCATGGGTTAAAATTTCAAAGCATTTTGAATTGATTTGACCCTTTTTTGGAGGTGAGGATTGCCTATAGGGTGCTTAGGAGCCTTGAAAAATTAAAAAATTCCCCGGGAGATGATTAAGCTGTCCCAAGTACTCTGAAATGTGCCAATCGAACTGGAACCCTTTCTACTAGCCTATTAGTAGAGACTCTCTTCCGGGGGTTGAAATTTTGGGTATAACCCCCTCGAAGTCGTTTTTCCTCTACATAGTTTAATTACGGCTTATTACGAGTTGTTTTAACCTAAGTGCGCGAGCTTCTGTTTTTTTTGTTTTTAGCATTTTTTTGCAGAAAATGAAAGTGAAAGTTGAAATTACCTAAACTAGGGTTTCAGAGGCAGAATTAGGTCAAATTTTGTTTCTGTCCGTGACCTAATGCCCTACCCACGGACCCTAATTAATATTGTGGAAGTAAAAGTCGAATTAAACAGAAAACGAAAATTTGAAAAGTCGGGGCCACGGACAGGTTGTCCGTGGGCCCGGACATTGATTATTAAAAACCTAAAATTTGAAAATTTAAAATCCCGCCGCCGTCCGTGGGTGTCCGTGGCCACGGACAACCCGTCCGTGGTCCCGGACCACCCACGTACAGGGGTTTTACGGTGGTTCCCGACGGTGTTTTCGGCTAAAAAATTATGCACGTGTAGCCTGAAAGGTATACAATACGTTAGTAATTGAAAGATTGCAATTTGAAGTCGAATTATGCAGAAAATTGACGAACAAGTAACAAGGCAGAGGCAAAAGCAATTAGCAATACAGAACCCGAAAAGGGTTGGTTTGAGCCCAAAATTTAACAGAGAGTTAATAAGGTCGTGGGTAGTTAGAAAAGTGGAATTAACCTGTTTTACCTTCGAATTCAAGATGATTCTTCACGTTGGGATTCTTTGGAGGCTCCGATGATGCCGGTTCCGGATTAAGTTTGACCCGAGCTTCTGGTTGTTGATTGTTGATGATGTTCTTCACTTTTGGAGTGGTTTGGTTGATGTTTGATGAATGTTGATGGGTTGAGAGTTGAAAATTTTGTTTAGATGGTGATTTCGGGGGATTTTTTATGTGATTTTGGTGCTTGGATGTGTAAAAACGTGAAGAGAATGAGACGGCTGCCTCTTTGAGAGTCTAGGGTTCTTGAGGTTCTGATTTGATCATGGGATAAGGTTCCTTAAATAGACTTTCTTAAAGATAGAAAAATCCGGTAAAAACCGAGATTTACCGACATTTTAGCTCAAGGGCTTCCAAAGGAATTTGATTATGAAATTTGACACATGGGTAGAGGATATATTTCTGGTTTTTCTAAAGTGGAATCGAATTTTTTGGATATTGGAATATATTTAAATTCAATTTCTCGTCAGATTCAATCAGAAATTGCTAGCAAATTATTGGAAATTCGAAAAATCAAAATTCCGACGCCAGTATGCTTGAAATATCATCCTCTATCATGGGTTAAAATTTCAAAGCATTTTGAATTGATTTGACCCTTCTTTGGAGGTGAGAGATGCCTATAGGGTGCTTAGGAGCCTTGAAAAATTACAAAAATTCCCCGGGAGATGATTAAGCTGTCCCAAGTACTCTGAAATGTGCCATCGAACTGGGAACCCTTGCTACTAGCCTATTAGTAGAGACTCTCTTCCGGGGGGTTGAAATTTTGGGTATAACCCCTCGAAGTCGTTTTTCCTCTACATAGTTTAATTACGGCTTATTACGAGTTGTTTAACCTAAGTGCGCAGCTTCTGTTTTTTTTTTTGTGTTTGTTAGCATTTTTTTACAGAAAATGAATGTGAAAGTTGAAATTACCTAAACTAGGGTTTCGGAGGCAGAATTTGGTCAAATTTTGTTTCCGTCCGTGACTACGGACCTAATGTCCGTACCCACGGACCCTAGTTAATCTATGTAGAAGTAAAAGTCGAATTAAACAGAAAACGAAAACTTGAAAGTCCGGGATCATGGACAGGTTGTCCGTGGGCCCGGATATTGTTTATAAAAAACCTAAAATTGGAAGAATTTAAAATCCCGCCGCCGTCCGTGGTCCCGGACCATAGGTCCGGTGTCCCGGACCACCCACGGACAAGAGTTTTACGGTCGTTCCCGACGGTGTTTTCGGCTAAAAAATTATGCATGTGTAGCCTGAAAGGTATACAATACGTTAGTAATTGAAAGATTGCAATTTGAAGTCGAATTATGCACGAAACTTGACGAACAAGTAACAAGGCAGAAGCAAAAGCAATTAGCATACATACAGACCCAAAAGGGTTGGTTTGTGCCCAAAATTTAACAGAGAGTTAATAAGGTCGTGGGGAGTTAGAAAAGTAGAATTATAACCTATTTTACCTTCGAATTCAAGATGATTCTTCACGTTGGGATTCTTCGGAGGCTCCGATGATGCCGGTTCCGGATTGAGTTTGACCCGAGCTTCTGGTTGATGATTGTTGATGATGTTCTTCACGTTTTGGAGGTGGTTTGGTTGATGTTTGATGATTCTTGATGTGTTAAGAGTTGAAAATTTTGTTTAGATGGTGATTTCGGGGGATTTTTGATGTGATTTTGGTGCTTGGATGTGTAAAAACGTGAAGAGAATGAGACGGCTGCCTTCTTTGAGAGTCTAGGGTTCTTGAGGTTCTGATTTGATCATGGGATAAGGTTCCTTAAATAGACTTTCTTAAAGATAGAAAAATCCGGTAAAAACCGAGATTCCCGACATTTTAGCTCAAGAGCTTCCGAAAGGAATTTGATTATGAAATTTGACACATGGGTAGAGGATGATATTTCTATTTTTCTAAAGTGGAATCGAATTTTTTGGATATTGGAATATTTTTAAATTCAATTTCTCGTCAGATTCAATCAGAAATTGCTAGCAAATTATTGGAAATTCGAAAAATCAAATTCCAATGCCAGTATGCTTAAAATATAATCCTCTATCATGGGTTAAAATTTCAAAGCATTTTGAATTGATTTGACCCTTCTTTGGAGGAGAGAAAGCCTATAGGGGCTTAGGAGCCTTAAAAAATATAAAAATTCCCCAGGAGATTAAGATATCCCAAGTACTCTGAAATGTGCCGATCGAACTGGGAACCCTCGCTACTAGCCTATTAGTAGTGACTCTCTTCCGGGGGTTGAAATTTTGGGTATAACACCCTCGAAGTCGTTTTTCCTCTACTGTTTTTAATTACGGCTTATTACGAGTCGTTTTAACCAAGTGCACGAGCTTCTGTTTTTTTTAGTATTTTTTACAGAAAATGAAAGTGAAAGTTGAAATTACCTAAACTAGGGTTTCAGAGACAAAATTAGGTCAAATTTTGTTTCCGTCCGTGACTACGGACCTAATGTCCGTACCCACGGACCCTAGTTAATCTATGTGGAAGTAAAAGTCGAATTAAACAGAAAACGAAAATTTGAAAAGTCCGGGGCCACGGACAGGTTGTCGTGGGCCCGGACATTGTTTATAAAAAACCTAAAATTTTGAAAATTTAAAATCCCGCCGCCGTCCGTGGGTGTCCGTGGTCCCGGACCACCCACGGACAGGGGTTTTACGGTGGTTCCCGATGGTGTTTTCGGCTAAAAAATTATGCACGTAAAGCCTGAAAGGTATATAATACGTTAGTAATTGAAAGATTGCAATTTGAAGTCGAATTATACACGAAACTTGACGAACAAGTACAAGGCAGAAAAAAGCAATTAGCAATACAGAACCCGAAAAGGGTTGGTTTGAGCCAGAGTCGTGGGGAGTTTGAAAAGTAGAATTATAACCTGTTTTACCTTCAATTCAAGGTGATTCTTCACGTTAGGATTCTTCGGAGGCTCCGATGATGCCGGTTCCGGATTGAGTTTGACCGAGCTTCTGGTTGTTGATTGTTGATGATGTTCTTCACGTTTTGGAGGTGGTTTGGTTGATGTTTGATGATTGTTGATTGTTCGGAGTTGAAAAATTTGTTCAGATGGTGATTTCGGGGGATTTTTTATGTGATTTTGGTGCTTGGATGAGTAAAAACGTGAAGAGAATGAGACGACTGCCTTCTTTGAGAGTCTAAGGTTCTTGTGGTTCTGATTGATCATGGGATAAGGTTCCTTAAATAGACTTTCTTAAAGATAGAAAAATCCGGTAAAAACCGAGATTTACCGACATTTTAGCTCAAGGGCTTCCGATAGGAATTTGATTATGAAATTAGACACATGGGTAGAGGATGAATATTGGTTTTTCTAAAGTAGAATCGAATTTTTTGGATATTGGAATATTTTTAAATTCAATTTCTCGTCAGATTCAATCAGAAATTGCTAGCAAATGATTGGAAATTCGAAAAATCAAAATTCCAACGCCAGTATGCTTAAATATCATCCTCTATCATGGGTTAAAATTTCAAAGCATTTTGAATTGATTTGACCCTTCTTTGGAGGAGAAGAAAGCCTATAGGGGCTTAGGAGCCTTGAAAAATTACAAAAATTCCCCGAGAGATGATTAAGATGTCCCAAGTACTCTAAAATGTGCCGATCGAACTGAGAACCCTCGCTACTAGCCTATTTGTAGAGACTCTCTTCCGGGGGGTTGAAATTTTGGGTATAACCCCTCAAAGTCGTTTTTCCTCTACTTAGTTTAATTACGGCTTATTACGAGTCGTTTTAACCAAAGTGCACGAGCTTCTGTTTTTTTTTTGTGTTTTTTAGTATTTTTTTACAGAAAATGAAAGTGAAAGTTGAAATTACCTAAACTAGGTTTCGGAGAGAATTAGGTCAAATTTTGTTTCCGTCCGTGACTACGGACCTAATGTCCATACCCACGGACCCTAGTTTAATCTATGTGGAAGTAAAAGTCGAATTAAACAGAAAACGAAAATTTGAAAAGTCCGGGGCCACGGACAGGTTGTCGTGGGCCCGGACATTGTTTATAAAAAACCTAAAATTTGAAATTTAAAATCCCGCCGCCGTCCGTGGGTGTCCGTGGTCCCGGACCACCCACGGACAGGGGTTTTACGGTGGTTCCCGACGGTGTTTTCGGCTAAAATTATGCACGTAAAGCCTGAAAGGTATAAATACGTTAGTAATTGAAAGATTGCAATTTGAAGTCGAATTATGCACGAAACTTGACGAACAAGTAACAAGGCAGAAACAAAAGCAATTAGCAATACAGAACCCAAAAGGGTTGGTTTGAGCCCAAAATTTACAGAGAGTTAATAAGTCGTGGGAGTTAGAAAAGTAGAATTATAACCTGTTTTACCTTCAATTCAAGATGATTCTTCACGTTAGGATTCTTCGGAGGCTCCGATGATGCCGGTTCCGGATTGAGTTTGACCCGAGCTTCTGTGTTGATTGTTGATGATGTTCTTCACGTTTTGGAGGTGGTTTGGTTGATGTTTGATGATTGTCTATGTGTTCGGAGTTGAAAATTTTGTTCAGATGGTGATTTCGGGGGATTTTTTATGTGATTTTGGTGCTTGGATGAGTAAAAACGTGAAGAGAATGAGACGACTGCCTTCTTTGAGAGTCTAGGTTCTTGTGGTTCTGATTTGATCATGGGATAAGGTTCCTTAAATAGACTTTCTTAAAGATAGAAAAATCCGGTAAAAACCGAGATTTACCGACATTTTAGCTCAAGGGCTTCCGAGGAATTTGATTATGAAATTTGACACATGGGTAGAGGATAATTTCTGGTTTTTCTAAAGTGGAATCGAATTTTTTGGATATTGGAATATTTTTAAATTCAATTTCTCGTCAGATTCAATCAGAAATTGCTAGCAAATTATTGGAAATTCGAAAAATCAAAATTCCAACGCCAGTATGCTTAAAATATCATCCTCTATCATGGGTTAAAATTTCAAAGCATTTTGAATTGATTTGACCCTTCTTTGGAGGAGAGAGAAAGCCTATAGGGGCTTAGGAGCCTTAAAAATTACAAAAATTCCCCAGGAGATGATTAAGATATCCCAAGTACTCTGAAATGTGCCGATCGAACTGGGAACCCTCGCTACTAGCCTATTAGTAGTGACTCTCTTCCGGGGGTTGAAATTTTGGGTATAACACCCTCGAAGTCGTTTTTCCTCTACTTAGTTTAATTACGGCTTATTACGAGTCGTTTTAACCAAGTGCACGAGCTTCTGTGTTTTTTTAGTATTTTTTTACAGAAAATGAAAGTGAAAGTTGAAATTACCTAAACTAGGGTTTCAGAGGCAAATTAGGTCAAATTTTGTTTCCGTCCGTGACTACGGACCTAATGTCCGTACCCACGGACCCTAGTTAATCTATGTGGAAGTAAAAGTCGAATTAAACAGAAAACGAAAATTTGAAAAGTCCGGGGCCACGGACAGGTTGTCCGTGGGCCCGGACATTGTTTATAAAAAACCTAAAATTTGAAAATTTAAAATCCCGCCGCCGTCCGTGGGTGTCCGTGGTCCCGGACCACCCACGGACAGGGGTTTTACGGTGGTTCCCGACGGTGTTTTCGGCTAAAAAATTATGCACGTAGCCTGAAAGGTATATAATACGTTAGTAATTGAAAGATTGCAATTTGAAGTCGAATTATACACGAAACTTGACGAACAAGTAACAAGGCAGAAACAAAAGCAATTAGCAATACAGAACCCGAAAAGGGTTGGTTTGAGCCCAAAATTCACAGAGAGTTAATAAGGTCGTGGGGAGTTTGAAAAGTAGAATTATAACCTGTTTTACCTTCAATTCAAGGTGATTCTTCACGTTATTCTTCGGAGGCTCCGATGATGCCGGTTCCGGATTGAGTTTGACCCGAGCTTCTGGTTGTTGATTGTTGATGATGTTCTTCACGTTTTGGAGGTGGTTTGGTTGATGTTTGATGATTGTTGATGTGTTCGGAGTTGAAAATTTGTTCAGATGGTGATTTCGGGGGATTTTTTATGTGATTTTGGTGCTTGGATGAGTAAAAACGTGAAGAGAATGAGACGACTGCCTTCTTTGAGAGTCTAAGGTTCTTGTGGTTCTGATTTGATCATGGGATAAGGTTCCTTAAATAGACTTTCTTAAAGATAGAAAAATCCGGTAAAAACCGAGATTTACCGACATTTTAGCTCAAGGGCTTCCGATAGGAATTTGATTATGAAATTAGACACATGGGTAGAGGATGACATTTATGGTTTTTCTAAAGTAAATCGAATTTTTTGGATATTGGAATATTTTTAAATTCAATTTCTCGTCAGATTCAATCAGAAATTGCTAGCAAATGATTGGAAATTCGAAAAATCAAAATTCCAACGCCAGTATGCTTAAATATCATCCTCTATCATGGGTTAAAATTTCAAAGCATTTTGAATTGATTTGACCCTTCTTTGGAGGAGAGAGAAAGGGGCTTAGGAGCCTTGAAAAATTACAAAAATTCCCCGAGGATGATTAAGATGTCCCAAGTACTCTAAATGTGCCGATCGAACTGAGAACCCTCGCTACTAGCCTATTTGTAGAGACTCTCTTCCGGGGGGTTGAAATTTTGGGTATAACACCCTCAAAGTCGTTTTTCCTCTACTTAGTTTAATTACGGCTTATTACGAGTCGTTTTAACCAAAGTGCACGAGCTTCTGTTTTTTTTTTGTGTTTTTAGTATTTTTTCAGAAAATGAAAGTGAAAGTTGAAATTACCTAAACTAGGGTTTCGGAGACGAATTAGGTCAAATTTTGTTTCCGTCCGTGACTACGGACCTAATGTCCATACCCACGGACCCTAGTTATCTATGTGGAAGTAAAAGTCGAATTAAACAGAAAACGAAAATTTGAAAAGTCCGGGCCACGGACAGGTTGCTCGTGGGCCCGGACATTGTTTATAAAAACCTAAAATTTGATATTTAAAATCCCGCCGCCGTCCGTGGGTGTCCGTGGTCCCGGACCACCCACGGATAGGGGTTTTACGGTGGTTCCCGACGGTGTTTTCGGCTAACAATTATGCACGTAAAGCCTGAAAGGTATATAATACGTTAGTAATTGAAAGATTGCAATTTGAAGTCGAATTATGCACGAAACTTGACGAACAAGTAACAAGGCAGAACAAAAGCAATTAGCAATACAGAACCCGAAAAGGGTTGGTTTGAGCCCAAAATTTCACAGAGAGTTAATAAGTTCGTGGGGAGTTTGAAAAGTAGAATTATAACCTGTTTTACCTTCAAATTCAAGGTGATTCTTCACGTTAGGATTCTTCGGAGGCTCCGATGATGCCGGTTCCGGATTGAGTTTGACCCGAGCTTCTGCTGTTGATTGTTGATGATGTTCTTCACGTTTTGGAGGTGGTTTGGTTGATGTTTGATGATTGTCTATGTGTTCGGAGTTGAAAATTTTGTTCAGATGGTGATTTCGGGGGATTTTTTATGTGATTTTGGTGCTTGGATGAGTAAAAACGTGAAGAGAATGAGACGACTGCCTTCTTTGAGAGTCTAGGTTCTTGTGGTTCTGATTTGATCATGGGATAAGGTTCCTTAAATAGACTTTCTTAAAGATAGAAAAATCCGGTAAAAACCGAGATTTACCGACATTTTAGCTCAAGGGCTTCCGATAGGAATTTGATTATGAAATTTGACACATGGGTAGAGGATGATATTTCTGGTTTTTCTAAAGTAGAATCGAATTTTTTGGATATTGGAATATTTTTAAATTCAATTTCTCATCAGATTCAATCAGAAATTGCTAGCAAATGATTGGAAATTCGAAAAATCAAAATTCCAACGCCAGTATGCTTAAATATCATCCTCTATCATGGGTTAAAATTTCAAAGCATTTTGAATTGATTTGACCCTTCTTTGGAGGAGAGAAAGCCTATAGGGGCTTAGGAGCCTTGAAAAATTACAAAAATTCCCCGAGAGATGATTAAGATGTCCCAAGTACTCTAAATGTGCCGATCGAACTGAGACCCTCGCTACTAGCCTATTTGTAGAGACTCTCTTCCGGGGGGTTGAAATTTTGGGTATAACACCCTCAAAGTCGTTTTTCCTCGACTTAGTTTAATTACGGCTTATTACGAGTTGTTTTAACCTAAGTGCGCGAGCTTCTGTTTTTTTTTGTTTTTAGCATTTTTTTGCAGAAAATGAAAGTGAAAGTTGAAATTACCTAAACTAGGGTTTCAGAGGCAGAATTAGGTCAAATTTTGTTTCCGTCCGTGACCTAATGCCCGTACCCACGGACCCTAATTAATATTTGTGGAAGTAAAAGTCGAATTAAACAGAAAACGAAAATTTGAAAAGTCCGGGGCCACGGACAGGTTGTCCGTGGGCCCGGACATTGATTATTAAAAACCTAAAATTTGAAAAATTTAAAATCCCGCCGCCGTCCGTGGGTGTCCGTGGCCACGGACAACCCATCCGTGGTCCCGGACCCCCACGTACAGGGGTTTTACGGTGGTTCCCGACGGTGTTTTCGGCTAAAAAATTATGCACGTGTAGCCTGAAAGGTATACAATACGTTAGTAATTGAAAGATTGCAATTTGAAGTCGAATTATGCAGAAAAATTGACGAACAAGTAACAAGGCAGAGGCAAAAGCAATTAGCAATACAGAACCCGAAAAGGGTTGGTTTGAGCCCAAAATTTACAGAGAGTTAAAGGTCGTGGGGAGTTAGAAAAGTGAATTGTAACCTGTTTTACCTTCGAATTCAAGATGATTCTTCACGTTGGGATTCTTTGGAGGCTCCGATGATGCCGGTTCCGGATAAGTTTGACCCGAGCTTCTGGTTGTTGATTGTTGATGATGTTCTTCACTTTTGGAGGTGGTTTGGTTGATGTTTGATGAGTTGATGGTTGGGAGTTGAAAATTTTGTTTAGATGGTGATTTCGGGGGATTTTTTATGTGATTTTGGTGCTTGGATGTGTAAAAACGTGAAGAGAATGAGACGGCTGCCTTCTTTGAGAGTCTAGGGTTCTTGAGGTTCTGATTTGATCATGGGATAAGGTTCCTTAAATAGACTTTCTTAAAGATAGAAAAATCCGGTAAAAACCGAGATTTACCGACATTTTAGCTCAAGGGCTTCCGAAAGGAATTTGATTATGAAATTTGACACATGGGTAGAGGATAATATTTTTGGTTTTTCTAAAGTGGAATCGAATTTTTTGGATATTGGAATATTTTTAAATTCAATTTCTCGTCAGATTCAATCAGAAATTGCTAGCAAATTATTGGAAATTCGAAAAATCAAATTCCAACGCCAGTATGCTTAAAATATCATCCTCTATCATGGGTTAAAATTTCAAAGCATTTTGAATTGATTTGACCCTTTCTTTGGAGGTGAGAGATTGCCTATAGGGTGCTTAGGAGCCTTGAAAAATTACAAAAATTCCCCGGGAGATGATTAAGCTGTCCCAAGTACTCTGAAATGTGCCAATCGAACTGGGAACCCTTTCTACTAGCCTATTAGTAGAGACTCTCTTCCGGGGGTTGAAATTTTGGGTATAACCCCTCGAAGTCGTTTTTCCTCTACTAGTTTAATTACGGCTTATTACGAGTTTTTTTAACCTAAGTGCGCGAGCTTCTGTTTTTTTTTGTGTTTTTAGCATTTTTTTGCAGAAAATGAAAGTGAAAGTTGAAATTACCTAAACTAGGGTTTCAGAGGCAGAATTAGGTCAAATTTTGTTTCTGTCCGTGACCTAATGTCCCTACCCACGGACCCTAGTTAATATTTGGAAGTAAAAGTCGAATTAAACAGAAAACGAAAATTTGAAAAGTCGGGGCCACGGACAGGTTGTCCGTGGGCCCGGACATTGTTATAAAAACCTAAAATTTGAAAATTTAAAATCCCGCCGCCGTCCGTGGTGTCCGTGGCCACGGACACCCTCCGTGGTCCTGGACCACCCACGTACAGGGGTTTTACGGTGGTTCCCGACGGTGTTTTCGGCTAAAAAATTATGCACGTGTAGCCTGAAAGGTATACAATACGTTAGTAATTGAAAGATTGCAATTTGAAGTCGAATTATGCAGAAACTTGACGAACAAGTAACAAGGCAGAAGCAAAAGCAATTAGCAATACAGAACCCGAAAAGGGTTGGTTTGAGCCCAAAATTTAACAGAGAGTTAATAAGGTCGTGGGTAGTTGAAAAGTGGAATTGTAACCTGTTTTACCTTCGAATTCAAGATGATTCTTCACGTTGGGATTCTTGGAGGCTCCGATGATGCCGGTTCCGGATTAGTTTGACCCGAGCTTCTGGTTGTTGATTGTTGATGATGTTCTTCACGTTTTGGAGGTGGTTTGGTTGATGTTTGATGATGTTGATGGTTGAGAGTTGAAAATTTTGTTTAGATGGTGATTTCGGGGGATTTTTATGTGATTTTGGTGCTTGGATGTGTAAAAACGTGAAGAGAATGAGACGGCTGCCTCTTTGAGAGTCTAGGGTTCTTGAGGTTCTGATTTGATCATGGGATAAGGTTCCTTAAATAGACTTTCTTAAAGATAGAAAAATCCGGTAAAAACCGAGATTTACCGACATTTTAGCTCAAGGGCTTCCAAAGGAATTTGATTATGAAATTTGACACATGGGTAGAGGATAATATTTCTGGTTTTTCTAAAGTGGAATCGAATTTTTGGATATTGGAATATTTTAAATTCAATTTCTCGTCAGATTCAATCAGAAATTGCTAGCAAATTATTGGAAATTCGAAAAATCAAAATTCCAACGCCAGTATGCTTAAATATCATCCTCTATCATGGGTTAAAATTTCAAAGCATTTTGAATTGATTTGACCCTTCTTTGGAGGAGAGAGCCTATAGGGCTTAGGAGCCTTGAAAAATTACAAAAATTCCCCGGGATGATTAAGCTGTCCCAAGTACTCTGAAATGTGCCATCGAACTGGGAACCCTTGCTACTAGCCTATTAGTAGAGACTCTCTTCCGGGGGGTTGAAATTTTGGGTATAACCCCTCGAAGTCGTTTTTCCTCTACATAGTTTAATTACGGCTTATTACGAGTTGTTTAACCTAAGTGCGCAGCTTCTGTTTTTTTTTTGTGTTTTTTAGCATTTTTTTACAGAAAATGAAAGTGAAAGTTGAAATTACCTAAACTAGGGTTTCGGAGGCAGAATTAGGTCAAATTTTGTTTCCGTCCGTGACTACGGACCTAATGTCCGTACCCACGGACCCTAGTTAATCTATGTGAAGTAAAAGTCGAATTAAACAGAAAACGAAAACTTGAAAGTCCGGGACGGACAGGTTGTCCGTGGGCCCGGACATTGTTTATAAAAAACCTAAAATTGAAAATTTAAATCCCGCCGCCGTCCGTGGTCCCGGACCATAGTCCGGTCCCGGACCACCCACGGACAGAGTTTTACGGTGTTCCCGACGGTGTTTTCGGCTAAAAAATTATGCATGTAGCCTGAAAGGTATACAATACGTTAGTAATTGAAAGATTGCAATTTGAAGTCGAATTATGCACGAAACTTGACGAACAAGTAACAAGGCAGAAAGCAAAAGCAATTAGCAATACAGAACCCAAAAGGGTTGGTTTGTGCCCAAAATTTACAGAGAGTTAATAAGGTCGTGGGGAGTTAGAAAAGTAGAATTATAACCTGTTTTACCTTCGAATTCAAGATGATTCTTCACGTTGGATTCTTCGGAGGCTCCGATGATGCCGGTTCCGGATTGAGTTTGACCCGAGCTTCTGGTTGATGATTGTTGATGATGTTCTTCACGTTTTGGAGGTGGTTTGGTTGATGTTTGATGATTGTCTGATGTGTTGAGTTGAAAATTTTGTTTAGATGGTGATTTCGGGGGATTTTTGTGATTTTGGTGCTTGGATGTAAAAACGTGAAGAGAATGAGACGGCTGCCTTCTTTGAGAGTCTAGGGTTCTTGAGGTTCTGATTTGATCATGGGATAAGGTTCCTTAAATAGACTTTCTTAAAGATAGAAAAATCCGGTAAAAACCGAGATTCACCGACATTTTAGCTCAAGGCTTCCGAAAGGAATTTGATTATGAAATTTGACACATGGGTAGAGGATGATATTTCTGTTTTTCTAAAGTGGAATCGAATTTTTTGGATATTGGAATATTTTTAAATTCAATTTCTCTCAGATTCAATCAGAAATTGCTAGCAAATTATTGGAAATTCGAAAAATCAAATTCCAATGCCAGTATGCTTAAATATAATCCTCTATCATGGGTTAAAATTTCAAAGCATTTTGAATTGATTTGACCCTTCTTGGAGGAGAGAGAAAGCCTATAGGGGCTTAGGAGCCTTAAAAATTATAAAAATTCCCCAGGAGATGATTAAGATATCCCAAGTACTCTGAAATGTGCCGATCGAACTGGGAACCCTCGCTACTATATTAGTAGTGACTCTCTTCCGGGGGTTGAAATTTTGGGTATAACACCCTCGAAGTCGTTTTTCCTCTACTTAGTTTAATTACGGCTTATTACGAGTCGTTTTAACCAGTGCACGAGCTTCTGTTTTTTTTTAGTATTTTTTACAGAAAATGAAAGTGAAAGTTGAAATTACCTAAACTAGGGTTTCAGAGACAAATTAGGTCAAATTTTGTTTCCGTCCGTGACTACGGACCTAATGTCCGTACCCACGGACCCTAGTTAATCTATGTGGAAGTAAAAGTCGAATTAAACAGAAAACGAAAATTTGAAAAGTCCGGGGCCACGGACAGGTTGCTCGTGGGCCCGGACATTGTTTATAAAAAACCTAAAATTTTGAAAATTTAAAATCCCGCCGCCGTCCGTGGGTGTCCGTGGTCCCGGACCACCCACGGACAGGGGTTTTACGGTGGTTCCCGATGGTGTTTTCGGCTAAAAAATTATGCACGTAAAGCCTGAAAGGTATATAATACGTTAGTAATTGAAAGATTGCAATTTGAAGTCGAATTATACACGAAACTTGACGAACAAGTAACAAGGCAGAAACAAAAGCAATTAGCAATACAGAACCGAAAAGGGTTGGTTTGAGCCCAAAATTCACAGAGAGTTAATAAGGTCGTGGGGAGTTTGAAAAGTAGAATTATAACCTGTTTTACCTTCAAATTCAAGGTGATTCTTCACGTTAGGATTCTTCGAGGCTCCGATGATGCCGGTTCCGGATTGAGTTTGACCGAGCTTCTGGTTGTTGATTGTTGATGATGTTCTTCACGTTTTGGAGGTGGTTTGGTTGATGTTTGATGATTGTTGATGTGTTCGGAGTTGAAAAATTTGTTCAGATGGTGATTTCGGGGGATTTTTTATGTGATTTTGGTGCTTGGATGAGTAAAAACGTGAAGAGAATGAGACGACTGCCTTCTTTGAGAGTCTAAGGTTCTTGTGGTTCTGATTTGATCATGGGATAAGGTTCCTTAAATAGACTTTCTTAAAGATAGAAAAATCAGGTAAAAACCGAGATTTACCGACATTTTAGCTCAAGGGCTTCCGATAGGAATTTGATTTGAAGACACATGGGTAGAGATGAATTTATGGTTTTTCTAAAGTAGAATCGAATTTTTTGGATATTGGAATATTTTTAAATTCAATTTCTCGTCAGATTCAATCAGAAATTGCTAGCAAATGATTGGAAATTCGAAAAAATCAAAATTCCAACGCCAGTATGCTTAAATATCATCCTCTATCATGGGTTAAAATTTCAAAGCATTTTGAATTGATTTGACCCTTCTTTGGAGGAGAGAGAAAGCCTATAGGGGCTTAAGCCTTGAAAAATTACAAAAATTCCCCGAGAGATGATTAAGATGTCCCAAGTACTCTAAAATGTGCCGATCGAACTGAGAACCCTCGCTACTAGCCTATTTGTAGAGACTCTCTTCCGGGGGGTTGAAATTTTGGGTATAACACCCTCAAAGTCGTTTTTCCTCTACTTAGTTTAATTACGGCTTATTACGAGTCGTTTTAACCAAAGTGCACGAGCTTCTGTTTTTTTTTTGTGTTTTTAGTATTTTTTTACAGAAAATGAAAGTGAAGTTGAAATTACCTAAACTAGGGTTTCGGAGACTGAATTAGGTCAAATTTTGTTTCCGTCCGTGACTACGGACCTAATGTCCATACCCACGGACCCTAGTTTATCTATGTGGAAGTAAAAGTCGAATTAAACAGAAAACGAAAATTTGAAAAGTCCAGGGCCACGGACAGGTTGCTCGTGGGCCCGGACATTGTTTATAAAAACCTAAAATTTTGAAATATTTAAAATCCCCGCCGTCCGTGGGTGTCCGTGGTCCCGGACCACCCACGTAGGGTTTTACGGTGGTTCCCGACGGTGTTTTCGGCTAAACAATTATGGTAAAGCCTGAAAGGTATAAATACGTTAGTAATTGAAAGATTGCAATTTGAAGTCGAATTATGCACGAAACTTGACGAACAAGTAACAAGGTAGAAAACAAAGCAATTAGCAATACAGAACCCGAAAGGGTTGGTTTGAGCCCAAAATTTACAGAGAGTTAATAAGTTCGTGGGGAGTTTGAAAAGTAGAATTATAACCTGTTTTACCTTCAAATTCAAGGTGATTCTTCACGTTATTCTTCGGAGGCTCCGATGATGCCGGTTCCGGATTGAGTTTGACCCGAGCTTCTGCTGTTGATTGTTGATGATGTTTCTTCACGTTTTGGAGGTGGTTTGGTTGATGTTTGATGATTGTCTATGTGTTCGGAGTTGAAAATTTTGTTTAGATGGTGATTTCGGGGGATTTTTTATGTGATTTTGGTGCTTGGATGAGTAAAAACGTGAAGAGAATGAGACACTGCCTTCTTTGAGAGTCTAAGGTTCTTGTGGTTCTGATTTGATCATGGGATAAGGTTCCTTAAATAGACTTTCTTAAAGATAGAAAAATCCGGTAAAAACCGAGATTACCGACATTTTAGCTCAAGGGCTTCCGATAGGAATTTGATTATGAAATTTGACACATGGGTAGAGGATGATATTTCTGGTTTTTCTAAAGTAGAATCGAATTTTTTGGATATTGGAATATTTTTAAATTCAATTTCTCATCAGATTCAATCAGAAATTGCTAGCAAATGATTGGAAATTCGAAAAATCAAATTCCAACGCCAGTATGCTTAAATATCATCCTCTATCATGGGTTAAAATTTCAAAGCATTTTGAATTGATTTGACCCTTCTTTGGAGGAGAGAGAAAGCCTATAGGGGGCTTAGGAGCCTTGAAAAATTACAAAAATTCCCAGAGATGATTAAGATGTCCAAGTACTCTAAATGTGCCGATCGAACTGGGAACCCTCGCTACTAGCCTATTGTAGAGACTCTCTTCCGGGGGGTTGAAATTTGGGTATAACACCCTCAAGTCGTTTTTCCTCGTACTTAGTTTAATTACGGCTTATTACGAGTTTTTTAAACCAAGTGCACGAGCTTCTGTTTTTTTTATGTATTTTTTTACAGAAAATGAAAGTGAAAGTTGAATTACCTAAACTAGGGTTTCAGAGACAATTAGGTCAAATTTTGTTTCTGTCCGTGACTACGGACCTAATGCCGTACCCACGGACCCTAGTTAATCTTGTGGAAGTAAAAGTCGAATTAAACAGAAAACGAAAATTTGAAAAGTCAGGGGCCACGGACAGGTTGCTCGTGGGCCCGGACATTGTTTATAAAAAACCTAAAATTTGAAAATTTAAAACCCGCCGCCGTCCGGGGTGGTGCCGTGTGGTCCGGACACCCACGACAGGGGTTTTACGGTGGTTCCCGACGGTGTTTTCGGCTAAAAAATTATGCAAGTAGCCTGAAAGGTATATAATACGTTAGTAATGAAAGATTGCAATTTGAAGTCGAATTATGCACGAAACTTGACGAACAAGTAACAAGGCAGAAACAAAAGCAATTAGCAATACAGAACCCGAAAAGGGTTGGTTTGAGCCCAAAATTTACAGAGAGTTAATAAGGTCGTGGGGAGTTTGAAAAGTAGAATTATAACCTGTTTTACCTTCAATTCAAGGTGATTCTTCACGTTGGATTCTTCGGAGGCTCCGATGATGCCGGTTCCGGATTGAGTTTGACCCGAGCTTCTGGTTGTTGATTGTTGATGATGTTCTTCACGTTTTGGAGGTGGTTTGGTTGATGTTTGATGATTGTTGATGTGTTGGAGTTGAAAATTTGTTCAGATGGTGATTTCGGGGATTTTTTATGTGATTTTGGTGCTTGGATGTAAAAACGTGAAGAGAATGAGACGACTGCCTTCTTTGAGAGTCTAGGTTCTTGTGGTTCTGATTTGATCATGGGATAAGGTTCCTTAAATAGACTTTCTTAAAGATAGAAAAATCCGGTAAAAACCGAGATTTACCGACATTTTAGCTCAAGGGCTTCCGATAGGAATTTGATTATGAAATTTGACACATGGGTAGAGGATGATATTTGGTTTTTCTAAAGTGAATCGAATTTTTTGGATATTGGAATATTTTTAAATTCAATTTCTCGTCAGATTCAATCAGAAATTGCTAGCAAATGATTGGAAATTCGAAAAATCAAAATTCCAACGCCAGTATGCTTAAATATCATCCTCTATCATGGGTTAAAATTTCAAAGCATTTTGAATTGATTTGACCCTTCTTTGGAGGAGAGAGAAAGCCTATAGGGGGCTTAGGAGCCTTGAAAAATTACAAAAATTCCCCAGAGATGATTAAGATGTCCCAAGTACTCTAAATGTGCCGATCGAACTGAGAACCCTCGCTACTAGCCTATTTGAGAGACTCTCTTCCGGGGGGTTGAAATTTTGGGTATAACACCCTCAAAGTCGTTTTTCCTCTACTTAGTTTAATTACGGCTTATTACGAGTCGTTTTAACCAAGTGCGCGAGCTTCTGTTTTTTTTTGTGTTTTTTAGCATTTTTTTACAGAAAATGAAAGTGAAAGTTGAAATTACCTAAACTAGGGTTTCGGAGAGAATTAGGTCAAATTTTGTTTCCGTCCGTGACTACGGACCTAATGTCCTACCCACGGACCCTAGTTATCTATGTGGAAGTAAAAGTCGAATTAAACAGAAAACGAAAATTTGAAAAGTCCGGGGCCACGGACAGGTTGTCGTGGGCCCGGACATTGTTTATAAAAACCTAAAATTTGAAAATTTAAAATCCCGCCGCCGTCCGTGGGTGTCCGTGGTCCCGGACCACCCACGGATAGGGGTTTTACGGTGGTTCCCGACGGTGTTTTCGGCTAAAATTATGCACGTAGCCTGAAAGGTATATAATACGTTAGTAATTGAAAGATTGCAATTTGAAGTCGAATTATGCACGAAACTTGACGAACAAGTAACAAGGCAGAAACAAAAGCAATTAGCAATACAGAACCCGAAAAGGGTTGGTTTGAGCCCAAAATTTACAGAGAGTTAATAAGGTCGTGGGGAGTTGAAAAGTAGAATTATAACCTGTTTTACCTTCAATTCAAGGATTCTTCACGTTGGATTCTTCGGAGGCTCCGATGATGCCGGTTCCGGATTGAGTTTGACCCGAGCTTCTGTGTTGATTGTTGATGATGTTCTTCACGTTTTGGAGGTGGTTTGGTTGATGTTTGATGATTGTTGATGTGTTGGAGTTGAAAATTTTGTTCAGATGGTGATTTCGGGGGATTTTTTATGTGATTTTGGTGCTTGGATGAGTAAAAACGTGAAGAGAATGAGACGTGCCTTCTTTGAGAGTCTAAGGTTCTTGTGTTCTGATTTGATCATGGGATAAGGTTCCTTAAATAGACTTTCTTAAAGATAGAAAAATCCGGTAAAAACCGAGATTTACCGACATTTTAGCTCAAGGGCTTCCGATAGGAATTTGATTATGAAATTTGACACATGGGTAGAGGATGATATTTCTGGTTTTTCTAAAGTGAATCGAATTTTTTGGATATTGGAATATTTTTAAATTCAATTTCTCGTCAGATTCAATCAGAAATTGCTAGCAAATTATTGGAAATTCGAAAAATCAAAATTCCAACGCCAGTATGCTTAAATATCATCCTCTATCATGGGTTAAAATTTCAAAGCATTTTGAATTGATTTGACCCTTCTTTGGAGGAGAGAGAAAGCCTATAGGGGCTTAGGAGCCTTGAAAAATTACAAAAATTCCCCAACTGCTGATTTAAGATGTCCCAAGTACTCTAAATGTGCGATCGAACTGGAACCCTCGCTACTAGCCTATTTGTAGAGACTCTCTTCCGGGGGGTTGAAATTTTGGGTATAACACCCTCAAGTCGTTTTTCCTCTACTTAGTTTAATTACGGCTTATTACGAGTTGTTTTAACCTAAGTGCGCGAGCTTCTGTTTTTTTTTGTTTTTAGCATTTTTTTGCAGAAAATGAAAGTGAAAGTTGAAATTACCTAAACTAGGGTTTCAGAGGCAGAATTAGGTCAAATTTTGTTTCTGTCCGTGACCTAATGCCCGTACCCACGGACCCTAATTAATATTTGTGGAAGTAAAAGTCGAATTAAACAGAAAACGAAAATTTGAAAAGTCCGGGGCCACGGACAGGTTGTCCGTGGGCCCGGACATTGATTATTAAAAACCTAAAATTTGAAAAATTTAAAATCCCGCCGCCGTCCGTGGGTGTCCGTGGCCACGGACAACCCATCCGTGGTCCCGGACCACCCACGTACAGGGGTTTTACGGTGGTTCCCGACGGTGTTTTCGGCTAAAAAATTATGCACGTGTAGCCTGAAAGGTATACAATACGTTAGTAATTGAAAGATTGCAATTTGAAGTCGAATTATGCAGAAAATTGACGAACAAGTAACAAGGCAGAGGCAAAAGCAATTAGCAATACAGAACCCGAAAAGGGTTGGTTTGAGCCCAAAATTTAACAGAGAGTTAATAAGGTCGTGGGGAGTTAGAAAAGTGGAATTGTAACCTGTTTTACCTTCGAATTCAAGATGATTCTTCACGTTGGGATTCTTTGGAGGCTCCGATGATGCCGGTTCCGGATTAGTTTGACCCGAGCTTCTGGTTGTTGATTGTTGATGATGTTCTTCACTTTTGGAGGTGGTTTGGTTGATGTTTGATGAAGTTGATGGTTGGGAGTTGAAAATTTTGTTTAGATGGTGATTTCGGGGGATTTTTTATGTGATTTTGGTGCTTGGATGTGTAAAAACGTGAAGAGAATGAGACGGCTGCCTTCTTTGAGAGTCTAGGGTTCTTGAGGTTCTGATTTGATCATGGGATAAGGTTCCTTAAATAGACTTTCTTAAAGATAGAAAATCCGGTAAAAACCGAGATTTACCGACATTTTAGCTCAAGGGCTTCCGAAAGGAATTTGATTATGAAATTTGACACATGGGTAGAGGATAATATTCTGGTTTTTCTAAAGTGGAATCGAATTTTTTGGATATTGGAATATTTTTAAATTCAATTTCTCGTCAGATTCAATCAGAAATTGCTAGCAAATTATTGGAAATTCGAAAAATCAAAATTCCAACGCCAGTATGCTTAAAATATCATCCTCTATCATGGGTTAAAATTTCAAAGCATTTTGAATTGATTTGACCCTTCTTTGGAGGTGAGAGATGCCTATAGGGTGCTTAGGAGCCTTGAAAAATTACAAAAATTCCCCGGGAGATGATTAAGCTGTCCCAAGTACTCTGAAATGTGCCATCGAACTGGGAACCCTTCTACTAGCCTATTAGTAGAGACTCTCTTCCGGGGGTTGAAATTTTGGGTATAACCCCCTCGAAGTCGTTTTTCCTCTACATAGTTTTAATTACGGCTTATTACGAGTTGTTTAACCTAAGTGCGCAGCTTCTGTTTTTTTTTGTGTTTTTAGCATTTTTTTAAGAAAATGAATGTGAAAGTTGAAATTACCTAAACTAGGGTTTCGGAGGCAGAATTAGGTCAAATTTTGTTTCCGTCCGTGACTACGGACCTAATGTCCGTACCCACGGACCCTAGTTAATCTATGTGGAAGTAAAAGTCGAATTAAACAGAAAACGAAAATTTGAAAAGTCCGGGGTCATGGACAGGTTGTCCTGGGCCCGGATATTGTTTATAAAAAACCTAAAATTTGAAAATTTAAAATCCCGCCGCCGTCCGTGGTCCCGGACATAGTCCGGTCCCGGACCACCCACGGACAGGGGTTTTACGGTGTTCCCGACGGTGTTTTCGGCTAAAAATTATGCATGTGTAGCCTGAAAGGTATACAATACGTTAGTAATTGAAAGATTGCAATTTGAAGTCGAATTATGCACGAAACTTGACGAACAAGTAACAAGGCAGAAGCAAAAGCAATTAGCAATACAGAACCCAAAAGGGTTGGTTTGTGCCCAAAATTTAACAGAGAGTTAATAAGGTCGTAGTTGAAATAGAATTATAACCTTTTTACCTTCGAATTCAAGATGATTCTTCACGTTGGGATTCTTCGGAGGCTCCGATGATGCCGGTTCCGGATTGAGTTTGACCCGAGCTTCTGGTTGTGATTGTTGATGATGTTCTTCACGTTTTGGAGGTGGTTTGGTTGATGTTTGATGATTCTGATGTGTTGGAGTTGAAAATTTGTTTAGATGGTGATTTCGGGGATTTTTGATGTGATTTTGGTGCTTGGATGTGTAAAAACGTGAAGAGAATGAGACGGCTGCCTTCTTTGAGAGTCTAGGGTTCTTGAGGTTCTGATTTGATCATGGGATAAGGTTCCTTAAATAGACTTTCTTAAAGATAGAAAAATCCGGTAAAAACCGAGATTCACCGACATTTTAGCTCAAGAGCTTCCGAAAGGAATTTGATTATGAAATTTGACACATGGGTAGAGGATGATATTTCTGGTTTTTCTAAAGTGGAATCGAATTTTTTGGATATTGGAATATTTTTAAATTCAATTTCTCGTCAGATTCAATCAGAAATTGCTAGCAAATTATTGGAAATTCGAAAAATCAAAATTCCAACGCCAGTATGCTTAAAATCATCCTCTATCATGGGTTAAAATTTCAAAGCATTTTGAATTGATTTGACCCTTCTTTGGAGGAGAGAAAGCCTATAGGGGCTTAGGAGCCTTAAAAATTATAAAAATTCCCCGGAGATGATTAAGATGTCCCAAGTACTCTGAAATGTGCCGATCGAACTGGGAACCCTCGCTACTAGCCTATTAGTAGACTCTCTTCCGGGGGGTTGAAATTTTGGGTATAACACCCTCGAAGTCGTTTTTCCTCTACTTAGTTTAATTACGGCTTATTACGAGTCGTTTTAACCAAGTGCGCGAGCTTCTGTTTTTTTTTTGTGTTTTTAGTATTTTTTTACAGAAAATGAAAGTGAAAGTTGAAATTACCTAAACTAGGGTTTCGGAGACAGAATTAGGTCAAATTTTGTTTCCGTCCGTGACTACGGACCTAATGTCCGTACCCACGGACCCTAGTTAATCTATGTGGAAGTAAAAGTCGAATTAAACAGAAAACGAAAATTTGAAAAGTCCGGGGCCACGGACAGGTTGTCCGTGGGCCCGGACATTGTTTATAAAAAACCTAAAATTTTGAAAATTTAAAATCCCGCCGCCGTCCGTGGGTGTCCGTGGTCCCGGACCACCCACGGACAGGGGTTTTACGGTGGTTCCCGACGGTGTTTTCGGCTAAAAAATTATGCACGTGTAGCCTGAAAGGTATATAATACGTTAGTAATTGAAAGATTGCAATTTGAAGTCGAATTATGCACGAAACTTGACGAACAAGTAACAAGGCAGAAACAAAAGCAATTAGCAATACAGAACCCGAAAAGGGTTGGTTTGAGCCCAAAATTTACAGAGAGTTAATAAGGTCGTGGGGAGTTTGAAAAGTAGAATTATAACCTGTTTTACCTTCGAATTCAAGGTGATTCTTCACGTTGGATTCTTCGAGGCTCCGATGATGCCGGTTCCGGATTGAGTTTGACCCGAGCTTCTGGTTGTTGATTGTTGATGATGTTCTTCACGTTTTGGAGGTGGTTTGGTTGATGTTTGATGATTGTTGATGTGTTCGGAGTTGAAAATTTGTTCATATGGTGATTTCGGGGGATTTTTTATGTGATTTTGGTGCTTGGATGAGTAAAAACGTGAAGAGAATGAGACGACTGCCTTCTTTGAGAGTCTAGGTTCTTGTGGTTCTGATTGATCATGGGATAAGGTTCCTTAAATAGACTTTCTTAAAGATAGAAAATCCGGTAAAAACCGAGATTTACCGACATTTTAGCTCAAGGGCTTCCGATAGGAATTTGATTATGAAATTGACACATGGGTAGAGGATGATATTTCTGGTTTTTCTAAAGTGAATCGAATTTTTTGGATATTGGAATATTTTTAAATTCAATTTCTCGTCAGATTCAATCAGAAATTGCTAGCAAATTATTGGAAATTCGAAAAATCAAAATTCCAACGCCAGTATGCTTAAATATCATCCTCTATCATGGGTTAAAATTTCAAAGCATTTTGAATTGATTTGACCCTTCTTTGGAGGAGAAGAAAGCCTATAGGGGGCTTAGGAGCCTTGAAAAATTACAAAATTCCCGAGGAGATGATTAAGATGTCCCAAGTACTCTAAATGTGCCGATCGAACTGAAACCCTCGCTACTAGCCTATTTGTAGAGACTCTCTTCCGGGGGGTTGAAATTTTGGGTATAACACCCTCAAGTCGTTTTTCCTCTACTTAGTTTAATTACGGCTTATTACGAGTTTTTAACCTAAGTGCGCGAGCTTCTGTTTTTTTTTTGTTTTTTTAGCATTTTTTACAGAAAATGAAAGTGAAAGTTGAAATTACCTAAACTAGGGTTTCAGAGGCAGAATTAGGTCAAATTTTGTTTCCGTCCGTGACCTAATGTCCGTACCCACGGACCCTAGTTATTTGTGGAAGTAAAAGTCGAATTAAACAGAAAACGAAAATTTGAAAAGTCCGGGGCCACGGACAGGTTGTCCTGGGCCCGGACATTGTTATAAAAACCTAAAATTTGAAAATTTAAAATCCCGCCCCGTCCGTGGGTGTCCGTGGCCACGCCCATTGGTCCCGGACCACCCACGTACAGGGTTTTACGGTGGTTCCCACGGTGTTTTCGGCTAAAAAATTATGCACGTAGCCTGAAAGGTAATACAATACGTTAGTAATTGAAAGATTGCAATTTGAAGTCGAATTATGCAGAAAAATTGACGAACAAGTAACAAGGCAGAGCAAAAGCAATTAGCAATACAGAACCCGAAAGGGTTGTTTGAGCCCAAAATTTAACAGAGAGTTAATAAGGTCGTGGGGAGTTAAAAAGTGGAATTGTAATCCTGTTTTACCTTCGAATTCAAGATGATTCTTCACGTTGGGATTCTTTGGAGGCTCCGATGATGCCGGTTCCGGATTAAGTTTGACCCGAGCTTCTGGTTGTTGATTGTTGATGATGTTCTTCACTTTTGGAGGTGGTTTGGTGATGTTTGATGAATGTTGATGTGTGGGAGTTGAAAATTTTGTTTAGATGGTGATTTCGGGGGATTTTTATGTGATTTTGGTGCTTGGATGTGTAAAAACGTGAAAGAGAATGAGACTGCCTTCTTTGAGAGTCTAGGGTTCTTGAGTTCTGATTTGATCATGGGATAAGTTCCTTAAATAGACTTTCTTAAAGATAGAAAAATCCGGTAAAAACCGAGATTTACCGACATTTTAGCTCAAGGGCTTCCGAAAAATTGATTATGAAATTTGACACATGGGTAGAGGATAATATTTCTGGTTTTTCTAAAGTGAATCGAATTTTTTGGATATGGAATATTTTTAAATTCAATTTCTCGTCAGATTCAATCAGAAATTGCTAGCAAATTACTGGAAATTCGAAAATCAAAATTCCAACGCCAGTATGCTTGAAATATCATCCTCTATCATGGGTTAAATTTCAAAGCATTTTGAATTGATTTTACCCTTTCTTTGGAGGTGAGAATTGCCTATAGGGTGCTTAGGAGCCTTGAAAAATTACAAAAATTCCCCGGGAGATAACTGTCCCAAGTACTCTGAAATGCCATCGAACTGGGAACCCTTTCTACTAGCCTATTAGTAGACTCTCTTCCGGGGGTTGAAATTTTGGGTATACACCCTCGAAGTCGTTTTTCCTCTCATAGTTTAATTACGGCTTATTATGAGTTGGTTTAACCTAATGCGCAGCTTCTGTTTTTTTTGTGTTTTTAGCATTTTTTTACAGAAAATGAAAGTGAAAGTTGAAATTACCTACTAGGTTTCGGAGGCAGAATTTGGTCAACATTTTGTTTTCCGTCCGTGACTACGGACCTAATGTCCGTACCCACGGACCCTAGTTAATCTATGTGGAAGTAAAAGTCGAATTAACAGAAAACGAAAATTGAAAAGTCCGGGTCATGGACAGTTGTCCGTGGCCCGGATATTGTTATAAAAACCTAAAATTTTGAAGAATTTAAATCCTGCCGCCGTCCGTGGTTCCCGAACCATAGGTTCCGTGTCCCGGACCACCCACGACAAGGGGTTTACGGTCATACCCGACGGTTTTTCGCTAAAATATTGTGCATGTTAGCCTGAAAGGTTACAATACGTTAGTAATTGAAAGATTGCAATTTGAAGTCGAATTATGCACGAAACTTGACGAACAAGTAACAAGGCAGAAGCAAAGCAATTAGCAAATCAAACCCCAGAAAAGG